>JAVXUP010000284.1:525000-579251 GCA_033070095.1 Escallonia herrerae
GAGAAAGGTTCTGTCGGGCAGAGTTGCGAGTCAAAGACGGAAACGAAGAATGGGCTGGAATTGCAAATTTGAGGTTGGGCCTCAGGAATTGGACTGTGGGCTTTAATGTATGCTTTTAATTTCTTGGAATTGGGTATGAATTGTAATTCCAATTCTAAATAAGTTGTCCAATCACAAAAATTACAATTCTTAAGGTCCAATTTCAAAAGCTGCCTCAATTATAAGGCTAATTTCGTGATCCAATCAGACCCTTAGCATTATCAGTTCCAACCGGCCAACATACCTAGTTTAATGGTGATTACAAGCTAATACATGATCAAGCATGTGATGTGGGTACACCTCAGATGCCCTTTAAAGTGAATCTTGGGGTAGTCTTCCCTTGATAAAATACCCAAAAATTGGAAAATTTCTTAAAGAAAGGAAGTCCATTATTGAATCAAGTTGTGCTTTTCAGCCCACTGGGACCTACCCTCCAATCCAGCTTTAGAAGTGGGACCCTTGGAACCTTATATAGCATGGGGTTGGGTGACTATTTGTATAGGAGACAAGTGTATCAAGTTGAGATGGGTAACTGTGGATCCGGTGCATCTTCAGAGATTCATGAGATTGACTATGGCCATGAGAGAGTGGTATACTATGAAGAGGCTGATGAAGTTCAGACAATTGGTTCTGTGTATTCACAGCCAGGAAGCAAAGGGTTAAATCAAGATGCTGGAATTCTCTACCAGGTTTGTTTCAAAAGTCCCTCTCAATATCTAGTTTCATCTCTATGAAATGCACTTCTCTGAATCTTCTTCCTTGCTTTCCCTCCTGTATTTTTCTACCTCTCTCCTGCCCTTTGGAATAGCCAACTGAAGAGACCAATTCACGAGTTAACCAAGTGGTAGAGTCGGTTCCTTTTTGTGAAGGTCACAAAATCGAGTGTCACGAGGGATGCGACACTTGGGGTAAAGGAATTCTTTCATTGTGACGAATAACCAAATGAAGGAAACTGAACTCCTTTGCATTGCTTTATCTTTCTCTAATGAACGCATTAATCATCAGATGAAGCCTTGACTTTACATACATATGAATTCTATATGTCAAGTACTTACATGGAACTTTTGCCTCTTGGAAGGGTTATGGAGAAGAGAATGGAGCATTCTGTGGAGTCTTCGATGGGCATGGTAAGAATGGTCACGTAGTTAGCAAACTTGTGAGAAATCGCCTGCCTTCATTGCTCCTGAGCCAAAGGAATGCACTTGCAAAGGCCATTACTGGTGAGAGAGCAGATGGTGACTTGTTTCCAAGCAAACAGTTTATGAAGTGGAAAGAGGCTTGCACGAGCAGCTTCAAGTTGGTGGACAAAGAGATTAAGCTTTTGGATAATCTGGACTGCTCTTGCAGTGGAACCACCGCTGTTGCTGTCGTGAAACAGGTCAGAAACGACGGTCCTGTTTGGTTATCACTTCTTTCTCTTCAGTCCCTACTTCAATTCCTGTTTGTTTATGGTACCATAACCAAACAATTCACTTGCAATACTCATGTAGTTTTTATTAAACAGGGTGATGGTCTTCTTATTGCTAACCTTGGCGACTCGAGAGCAGTACTGGGAACAACTACAGAAGATGGAATCATGGCTGTTCAGTTAACCACTGATTTCAAGCCTGAACTACCCTGTAAGCTGTTGTAATTAAACCTACAATTCTTGTTTGTCGCATGACAGGGTATCAAATTGACATCTATGTTGTGAAACTTGTTTGATTATCCGGTAAGCTCCACAGTATAATATCATTTTGCAAGAATTCAACCTAAGGACGCCCCACTGAGTAAAAACCTAAGGGCTCCAACCATGTAAGAGAAAGGGGGTTGCAAATTGATCTTCAAAGAAAGCAAAGACAAACCCCCTAAGCAGACATATTCAGCCACAAGAAGCAAGAAAACCAAGCCTTCATGACTGACCAACCGAAAGAAAAAAGGCCAACCACATCGAAATCCCAAGCACAAAATTTCAAAACTCAAAACCCAATCAGAGATGATTACAAACAGAACACTATGTAACGTGATCTATGGATGTATGCAGTGGAGGCAGATCGAATAAGGAAGTGCAGAGGCCGAGTGATGGCTCTGAAGGAAGAACCACATATCCAACGAGTGTGGCTGCCCCAAGATGACTCTCCGGGACTGGCCATGTCTCGAGCTTTCGGAGACTTCGTACTTAAAAACCATGGCATTATTGCCATCCCTGATGTCTCGTATCGTCGCCTGACTTCCAACGATCAGTTTCTTGTGCTTGCAACAGATGGGGTAAGGCCAATTCCATCGATTTTCAAATTTCCACATGAAAATAAATATTTCTAAACAAGATGCCGTCATTATTCAACGGATCGGTCAAGCTGGTTAATAAAATGACCGCATTAGAAGAAACTACTCAATTCTGTTTTGTGTATGGGGAATTTTCAGGTGTTGGATGTGCTCAGTAATGAACAAATTGTGTATATTGTATGGGCAGCAAAAAGTGAAGAGGCCGCAGCAAGAGCAGTGGTAGACGCTGCTACTACTTCATGGAAGGATAAGTTTCCATCCTCGAAGAGGGATGACTGTACTGTGATCTGCCTCTTCTTGCAAAAGAAGCAGCAACCGCAACCTAAAGTACCCTTAAAAGACTTGAGCCCTTAGGCTTTCGCCTTCATACTCTGAGAGGTACACTTTTGCAGTTCACAAGACCAGGATGAAGCTTCAGATCATTTATCTTTGTCAGCTCCAAACTTGTTTTCTTTGGAAATTGGGGTGAGGGCCGGAGGTGGCAATCCTTCGTGCCTGGTTCATCATATATGCACATGTACTCCGTAACATATATCTTCAGTTGCGAAGCACATATTTTCATTACTGAAAATGAGCTGCAAGTTCTTGGGTGATCAGTATCCTGGAAAGTGCATGATGAACAAGTTTTTCAATGCATTATGCATATGTGAGAAGCACCTCCCCCACCCCCCTCAACCCCCAAATCACGAATCGCAATCCGCTACACTGCAAAAAAAAAAATTATTTATCTACCAAGCAAGATAGTCAATGCAATGATATCTGCACATCAAAATGCTTAATGAGAATGCAAGCAATTGTGGACACAACACAAATTCCCCAAGAAACTAAGAAGTCAAACTGAATAAAAGGCACCTTCGCATCACCTCGTGTCACGGTCCGCACATTTTGTGCCGCAACCAAACAACCGTGAGGCATCATGACAATCACAACCTACTTGTGCTCTTTGTCATGAATCATCACCTATTATACAAGGCAACGCTCTTTTCCCTGGAAGCACACACTGATGCCAGCATTGCATAAAAACCATGCCCAAGAATACTGGTGCCTTTTGATGAAATAACATGATCTTAATATGGTCTCAAGAGACTGCCCACAGTGATCTTGTCAAGATTGTCATGTACTTGCGCCTATAGCGTCGATCCGTGCATTAACATGCCCTTCGTCGTGTTTAGCATGCACAGCCGACACTCCTTATAAACTGTTTGTCTACCGTGTCTTTGTGCACTAGACACAGAACAATGCACAGCACAACGTACGCGCATCGGCAACAGTGAGGCAACGCTACGCAATGATGTTCTAACATGTCTGTCGTGCACGATAATGTGCCCAATTATCCAACTTGGCTCTAAGCCTTCCTTTACTATCTTACTCTTGTCATTATCAATAATAACTTAGCCAACCTTAGCACCATGCCAACAGCGGTACCTGCTAACCTGTACGTGAAGCACCACGTGCTGCCACCAAGCATGTCTACTGATGTCTGTCCGGTGAGCGTGTCGAACCCAAGACGATTGCTCACCTTGGCACATGGTGTGCAACACACCAATAGCCTAATCCACCATAATATGTGTCGAAACAATTAATGTGCTACCACGTAAGACGTAATGGGTTTGGAAACATACCGTATGAAGTAACCAAAAATTTCGACGAAAGATCATTATTGTTACGAGCCTCCAACACGCTTGATCTTTTTCGCAAATACGAAGCAGCTATTAGAGTTGAATTCTTCGTCGACGAACCAAATCCCAGAGGTTGGTGATGCTCTAGAGAGAGTGCAATAGAGAGATGGATTGTCTTGTGACTTATTGTCTGTCTGACTTACTTTTTTTTTGAAATATCTCTAACCTTCATATAGAGATAGTACTAGAGACAGGCTTTATCTCAAACACCTAAGAGATAAATTTTGTATTTGTCTCAAACATTTAGGAGATAAATATCCTCTAATTAACTGTAATTATCTAGACTAACAAATACGCATTATCTGTTAGTAGGTAGATAATGGGTCCACTGACTCAATTTATTAACAGCTCTCTCTTGTTCACACACAGGGCAAATAAATCGTACAGTCCCTCTTTATCTCTTGTCCGCTCATCTCTTCATATAGGAAATGAAACGTGCGACCTATAAGAAAGGATGTCCAGTTGAGGAGTATCGAATTAAGTTATCACCAAATTAACACAATACATCACTCTAAAAAATCTCGTATGTACCCCAGATAGTTCAATTACACCAAATTAAACACTCTCAAATCCCTCATAATGAACAGTGTTAAACCTCTCAAATGTTATGTACTCATGACTCATATCAAAACGAATATCGACAAAGTCGGCCGGGCTATGAATCGTGTAATATTGAACTTTCTTCCCAAAGCCCTCATGTCATTCCAATTAGACCTAACCACTTTCTTAGACATGCCCTGCGAGACCGCATCATCCATGATCCAAGGGTTCATGGTAAAGTAGCGACATTGAGTAACCTCTTCATGACATAGTCTAAGGTGAAAAGGGTATATATAGGATCAAAAATATATCGATCCAAGTGGCTTACACAGTGACGAAACAAGGGATTCATTCATCACTCCCACTGTCGGTCTGCATTTAGCACATGCAATATAATTTGCATGCTATGGTGTAACCCGCAATGGATAAATGTATAATAAAATATGTCATACAAATCTGAGTCTAGTCGCTGTACAAGCGCCTAACCTGAGTTTTACAGCCTCGTCACTCTCATAGTGCTTGCCTAAAATCTCACATTTGACTGTAAACAGGTTACATAGAGTTGTGGAGATACTCTACGATCGACCTACATTTTTAGGTCTCATTTTAGCTCCAATTAAGGAGACATGTTTGCTTTATAAGTTGTATCATCGTATTCGCCCTCTTGGCGCCTAAAACAATTATGTATTATATTGCTCGCTATCTTCGCGCCAAGGTGAATTACTCCTATGAGTAGGTCAATTCAAGCCTGGTGACACTCTTAATAAGGATGTATATGCAATCACAAAGATTATCCACTTATTCCAAAGTAAACTCAAATCAAGAAATGAAAATATAATAAATAATGTTAAGTACGTAAGATGCCATAAACATATCAAACTCTATGTAGTCTCATACTCCTAATGTAAGAAAGGAAAACATCTCTAGCAATAGGCTTGGTCAAATGATCAGCCACCATTCTGCAAATAGGTATATGCTTCATGATCACCTCTCCTTGCGCAGCTAAAGTTCTAATGAAGTGATAACGAAGGCCTATGTGTTTGGCCTTCCCATGATATTTGGGATCCTTTAAAAAATCTAGGGCAGCTGTATTGTCACAATGAACGGTGAAAGCCTCATCTCTATGAGCTGTAACCCCTAGAACCTGTATGAATGACCTCAACCAAACACCTTTCTGGACTGCTGCTAAACAAGCAACATACTCTGACTCCATTGTAGACAGGGCGATGCAAGTCTGTTTCTTACTGCACCAAGAGATAGCTCCACCTCCTAGAATGAATGCATAACCTGAAGTGGATTCGCGCTCATCTTTATCACCGCCCCAATCAGCATCGCTGTAGCCTCTCATTCTCGTGTCTCCACCATGATAACATAGAACGAGATCAGCGGTTCGACGTAGGTATCAAAGTATCGTCTTCACTACATTCCAATGAGCGGGTCCAGGATTACTCTGATAATGACCCACAATTCAAATGGCATAGCAGATGTCAGGACGTATACATAACATAGCGTACATCAGACTCCCTACCATAGCCACATAAGGCACTTTGGACATCTGATTCTTTTCTTCATCATTCTTTTGGCATTGGTA
The DNA here is from genome assembly GCA_033070095.1 of Escallonia herrerae. Lineage (NCBI taxonomy): Eukaryota > Viridiplantae > Streptophyta > Magnoliopsida > Escalloniales > Escalloniaceae > Escallonia > Escallonia herrerae. The sequence goes on from JAVXUP010000284.1 coordinate 531,115, forward strand.
TGTGCTTAAAGTATACGTCTTGTCTATTGGAGTGTTTATGGGTTTTGAGTTATGCATACAAAATCGTACAATGACCTTCTTGATGTATGTCTCTTGAGATAAACCGAGAAGTCTCTTTCGACGATCACATCTGATTTTAACCCCGAGCACATAATTAGCTTCTCTCATGTCCTTCATCTCAAAAGTTGAGGACAGCCGCTACTTAGTGGCGACAATGGAACTCATGTCATTCCCAGCTAAAAGAATGCCATCCACATACAAAGAAAGGATCAGAATACTTTTCTTGGATCATTTTACGTAAACGCAACGGTCTTGTCAATCATTTCAAAACTTATAGAGGTAATGGCATGATGAAACCTAAAGCACCACTGCCTAGACGACTGTTTGAGACCATATATAGAACGTTTGAGCCGGCAAACTTTGCGCTTATGTCCCCTGACTTCAAAACCCTCAGGTTGAGCCACATAAATTTATTTATCTAGTTCTCCATAGAGAAACGCAGTTTTAACATCCATAGGAAAAAGTTCTAAATCCTGATAAGCGAGAATAGCTAGGATCAAGCGAATTGAAGCAAATCTCACCACTTGGGAGAATGTGTCTTCATAGTCCATACCCCACTGTTGGGTATAGCCTTTTGCCACAAAACGTGCCTTATACTTCTCAATTGTCTCATCTGCCTTGCGCTTGACTTTTAAAACTCACTTGTTTCCAACAGTCTTGCGCCCTAGTGGAAGGTCAACCAACTCCCATACATGATTCTTCTCGATTAAGCTCAACTCATCCTTCATTGCAACCATCCACTCATTACTAGCAGGTGAAGATAAGGCTTCTTCCATAGAAGTGGGCTCATCTTCATCAGTTGGAGTGCACATAAGAATTTCTCAGTCAATTTCAAAACGACGTGGAACTCTTGCTCGTGCACCTCTACGCAGTTAAGCATCTTGTTGACCTGATGGTCCTAGTGGTGTGCTCTCACTGTCTGGGATGCTCCCATTAGGTTGAGGGTCACTTATACTATCTTCAGCGACAACTAGATGAGAAACTAATTCCCAACCTTCGCTTGGAGATGGTAAAGTGGCTTCAACCTCCTCTAACTCATAGAGGTCAAGATTTTTACTTGCGTCTCTGATGCTAGAAAAATCATTCTTCATGAAATCAGCATCACGAGACTCTGCCTCAGTCTTTCTACCATTTGGATGTTCACCATACATCACATAGCCTTTAGAGTTTTCAGATACCTCAAGAAGATACTCTTTTTAGCTCTAGGCCCTAGTTTTCCATACTTATGAGAAGTACTGTGAACATAACCTGTTGAGCCCTATGGGCGCAAGTTATCCAAATTTGTCTTTTGGCCATTCTAAAGCTCATATGGGGTGGATTTGACTGATTATGAAGGAACTTGATTAAGTATATAGGCTTCAGTCAAAAGAGCATCCTCCAAAAAGATATTGGGAGTTTTGATTGTGCCATCATAGACCTAACCATATCTAACAATGTTCTATTCCTTCTTTCTGCCACACCATTTTGTTGTGGAGTATTAGGAATAGTAAGTTTCCTGCGCGCGTATCCTTTTTTTTCTCACAAAACTTTTTGAAGTGATCGTACAAATATTCGCGTCCCGGTCAGTGTGAAGAGTTTTTAAACTCTTCTCTTTCTAGTTCTCAACCTTTGCTACAAAGCTTTTGAAATAGTCCAAAGCTTTATAGGGTGAGATACCAGATACATGTAACTGTATCATGTATAATCGTCTATCAGTGTAAGGAAATAAGAGGTGCCATGGCGTGCCTTTACACTCATAGGTTCACAAATGTCAGAGTGAACTAGCTCAAGTGACTGAGTTACTCTCACAGTCTTTTCAAAAGGCTTTCTACATGTTTTACCGGCCAAATAAGCCTCACATGTTTGTAGATTGATTCTTGCCAGTGGGCCCAATGAGTCATTCTATCTTGCCTATGTGGCCCAGTCTTGCATGCCAGGGGGTAGAATCATTCACCACATAAATATAAGAGGACTGAGAATCAATTGAATCCAATTAAAAAATACTATCCATGTGAAACCATGTCCGAACATAACATCATCCAAAAGGATGTCCAACTTATTACCCCTAAAAATAAAGAAAAAACCATTGTCTAATAAAGCAGTAGCTGAAAGTAGATAAAGCCGAACAGTGGGTGCATGTTGCACATCCTCAATAAGCAATGTGCAACTAGTACGTAACTTGAACTGGTAAGAACAAACCTCTAGCACCTTTTTGGAGCTATTGTTTCCCATAAAGATATGTTTGCTTCCCACAAAAATTTGGTGATAATACACGAACCCCTCTCGATCACATGCTACATGTTTTCTTGCACCTGTATCCGCAAACCACATAGGTTGCTAATGAGAAACCATCAGATGTGAGGAAACATATAACTGAGAAAGAGATTCAGAAGGTACCTTCTTCAGCTCAGTACAATCATGAGCAAAGTGTCCTTGCTATTGACAGTTGAAGCAATTGACTTTAAACAAATATTTTTTCCCACCACATTTTCCTCTCTTGCGTTTCTTTATTTTTCCTTCCTTTGGCGCAGAAGTGTTAGCCTCACCTTTCTTGTCTTTCTTATTTTGTCTTCCGCGCTTGCCATTTGCATTGCACAATCCCCCTTAGGCGACATAAGTAAGGGTCTTATCAGCATCTTGAGTCTCGGCCTCAAGGATGACATAAGTAAGGGTCTTATCAGCATTTAAGAAGTTCTTGATGTTTTCAATATGGATCAATATATGTTTCATATTGGCCTATGAGGCAGGAAGAGACCTTATGACAGCTCTGATTTGATGCTCATCTGTGAGTGCATGGCCAGTATCCCTTAGCTTACCAATCATATTGGACATCACCCTTAGATGTTCATTCATGGTATGCATAGGGTCTTTTGTGTATTCCTCAAACTTGATCACAAGGCTACGAAGCCGCGTAGTTGAGGTTCCACCAAAGGAGAACTTAAGTTGATCCCATAAAGCTTTGCAAGTTGGAAGTTCATCAAACTGCCCAGTTAGATCATTTTACAAGCTGTTCAACAAGGTGTAGCGTGCACTATGATCTTTCTCATTCTATTTCTGGTATGCAGCGTGGTCTCTTAGGGGTTGCCTCTTAGTGGGCGAGACCATCTCTTTGGCAACATGAATTTTATCTTTTTTGTATCAAACGTCATAATTATCTCTGTTAAGTCTCTCACCCTTAACGAGATCAAATATGACATTCTTGGTGGTCATTCTATTCACTACATTAGTTTGTGCAAAGAAAAAAGACATTAATTATACATCATTTTATTTATTTCAAAAAATTCAAATAAAAAATATTATCCTTCCTCGTGTCATGAAATCAAAAATTTGCTAAGTTCGTAATTATCTCCCATGTATATGATTTGGAAAAAATATTTTTCAATTAAGTTTTTGCAATAAATTTCATATCATATTAGCCATGATGTAATAAATCATCCACATGATAATTTAAAATAATATAAAAGTTGTATCATACAACAAAGGGCGCAAGGACTCCATTGAGTCCTATTGGCATTCTTAAAACAAAAGTAAACATATAACTTTATATAAAATACCAATATAATATCCATCCATTTAACCTAAAACTAGCATACTCAAATAACAAGTTAAAGGGCAATTAAATGGATGAATATGACACATTATTCTTTCAAGGAAAACGGGCAACAAAGCCTTGAAAAAATTGGTTTAAAAAGTGTGGGCTTACCAAAACCCAACAAATATACCTTAACAGTAGTAAATTTAAACCATAATACTGATTAAGGCAAGTATATAACAAATAAGACAGAATTTATTTATGTCATATAACTCTCCAAAATATTTATTTTTTACTCACGAAGTGCAAAAAATTAATATTTTAGCATTATTCGTAATTTTTTGGACCACAAAAAAATAATCCCAAATGGCCAAAAAATGAGAGATAAATTCTTAAAAGATGACAAACAGTAAATTTAACCCTAATATACCCTCTAAATTTAAAGAAAAAATTTTGTGTCTATTAAACAAAATTTTAAAGCTAATTTCTTTAGAAAAATTCGTTTAAAATTAAACTGAACACACATAGAGGGTAAAAAGATAATTTAAACACCATACAAAAAATCAGCAATCCAAGGTGGAGCTCCACTCGCCGGTGGTGACAAAACTCCGGCCAAAAAACAACCGAAACGAGCCTTCATGCGCCACCACTGGGTATGGGGAAGGCAGCACGCGCTCACGCGCGTCTGGGAGATCCTGCACACGCCTCACGCGATTCCACAAGCGGCTGAGGTGTCCTGCTACGTTGGCGTGTGGCATTGCGGCGGCGGCACCATGCACGTGTGCTTTAGGCACCGGCTTCCGATGGTTTTTTAGGGTTCGGGAATTTCGTAATCCCCCTTAATTTAGGTCTTCTAAGTTCGTTGGTGTACTCAGATTGGCCATTGGAGGGCTCTAGGTGGTAAGTACATTGTTACCACAAGTGGGTTCCAAAAAAAATTATTGTTCATCTCCTTTCCCAGAAACCCTAATTTTTCAACGCCGCCATGCCAAATTTCGAAGGCCATATCTCTCTCATTTTTAAGCCAAATAATCTGTACCATATATCGTTGGAAAGATTATGAGACATAGATTAATCATGTCTCAACCAATCATGATAAAAACTGAATATCAAGCTCTGAATTTGAGTACCAAAACTAAAAAAAACCACATTTTTCTTAAAAAATAAAATCGTGGTTTCTCACAAACCATGCATCCAATAATCACAAAATCTTATGAAGTTCATCCTTAAACATAGAAGAACAAAACCATATAATTATTTTTTAGAATAACATGCTCAAAAATTTTGAATTTTTCTTGATGGGTCTCATATATCGTATTCAAAAAAAAATCACAACATGCACATAAATTATAGTAACATGTTAAAGGCGAATCAACAAGAAGTCAAGCTCTGATACCAATGTTGAAACAATTAATGCGCTACCACGTAAGACGTAGTGAGTTCGGAAACATACCGTACGAAGTAACCAAAAATTTCGACGAAGGATCCTTGTTGTTATGAGCCTCCAACACGTTTGACCTTTTTGTAGGTACGAAAACGGCTACTAGAGTCAACTTTTTCGTCCACGAACCAAATCTCAGAACTTGGTGATGCTCTATAGAGAGTGCAGCAGAGAAAGGGATTGTCTTGTGACCTATTGTCTGTTTGACTTACTTTTTTCTTAAGATATCTCTAGCCTTTATGTAAAGATAGTACTAGAGACATGTTTTATCTCAAACACCTAAGAGATAAATATTGTATTTATCTCAAACACTTAGGAGATAAATATTCTCTAATTAATTATAATTACTCAGACTAACAAATACACATTATCTATTAGTGAGCGGATAATGGGTCCACTGACCAATGTATAAACAATATGCATGTCCAACATGGTTAAGTATAATCCAGCGCATAACAAGTCAATATATACAGCCTTTCACTCAAGAATAGAGCACACCGTCTATTGGTGTCCACCAAGAAAGACTTTCTCAAATGGAAGTTCTCAAGCATATCTGTAATTTTTTTAAGCTTATTCCAAGTTCCCTTGAGTCGCTCACTTCATGCCCCATGATTGCCAATGAATGCACAAGGGATAGTGGAGTCAGTGCATGTGCATTACCATGCTCCCCCTTGTAATACACTTAGGTGCTAAAACCAAAGTGATAGCATTTTGCAATACCATGTTCGATGAGTCATAATGGCCTCTTTGAAGACTTTAATCACATCGTAAGTGCATGCCGTAAAGCTCTGTGTACTCGTAATGGTCTACGATACGATATCTATTTGATTTTCCTATTCATCCAACCCGCACTTCAAGATTCTTGCCAAAATCAATTTCCATAATTATGAATTTGCAACTACTTGCAATTTTTGCTCAAGAAGCACACCAGGTACTCTCTCATCTTACCACCAACCTTAGAGACCCTGGCTCAAGTCGCAGGTGATTGGCCTATACATCCTCCATAACTCGATTCGTTAATACCTTATTCTATGACACATCGCCTTATCTCGAATCGGTCAAGCAAAAACCTTTGTTGTACAATTGGTTCTAGTCGAAACATTCATTAAACTATAAAGATGCAACCCTCAAAAGAAAATGTGCAATTAAGGAGCTCAAGCACTATTCGTGAAAATCAAAAGAGTCATTATCTTTTATAAATGGATACCTATCCTTAAGCGACTGGCTCTCTTAATATTTGTTCGTTCTCTGTGTTGTATCCTATCTACATCTCTAGCTAGGGCGTGAACAACTGGCCTACTTCCAGGTATCAGAGCAAGAATATAAAGCTCTTCAATAAACCATCTAACTTTTGCAAATGATGCCATGATATTTTTGAAACTTGACAACAACTCTTGTATGCACCTCAAACAAATTATGCAAAAATATTGTGAAGTATTGGATCAGTAAATCAACCATAATAAATCATCTTGAACTTTAAGGCCATGGAAAGAGCTCATGACTTAGAAAAAAAGCTCGGACTCGATACTCCTGCATGACTTTTGAAAGTACCTCAGAGGCACCCTGGACATCATCACATGTCGGAAGGAATTCTTTAGAGAAATAATTCGACTAAATCATGGGCAAATGTGCAGGATGGAAAGGGATCCTACTAAGTAAAGTCGATCATGGTACCCTCATCATATATGTACTCTCATCTCCCCTCATATACTACATGCAGGTATACCTTGTCACGATATACATGTGCAGTGAACATAAATTTATTATCGGTTAGTTCCGGTGGTCAGGTGATGAAAGTAGAAGCAGAATACACTGGATCAACTGGCATTCATTAGGTGCACCGAAAACGAAGACATCCAAATTTTTAATAGGATCATAGCAGAACCAAATAGCATGCTAGCCAGAATCTTATCTGGAAAATACTATGTACGACACATCTTTTCTCCCTTCCCAGCAAGGGCGATTTTTCCTGGGGATGGCGAAGTATTGGCTGGCCGGCAAGTAGTTAAAGCTGGCATGAGATGGCAGCTGAAAACTGGCACAAAATATCCATATGGAATGACGTCTGCATTCCAATATTCCCTCAAGACCAGTTCAAAAGAATAGTGCCCTAACTGACCAACCAACCAAAGTCTATGACATAATAAAAAATGACGCTTGGTATACAACTATAGTCAATTCGATCTTTCAGCTCGGCATCACATCCATGTCCTTGCCCACCCCATAGAAGATCAACAAGTCTGGAAAGCCACTTATAAGGGAGAATCTCGATCACCACAGCTTACCAACGTCTATACCATGACAAAAACTCCCATCTGAATACAAAAGAACTTTACTCCGATTTTTCAATACCACGATACACCCCTTTGGAAAACTGTGTGGTCACCATTGATCTCCCTAAAAATAATATACCTCATCTAGTAAACCCTTTGGGGCTGACTACCTAATTTTATTTTTTCTTTCTATTTCCAGTTATTTTTTGATGTCTTTGAAGGGATTCATCAAAATTCTTCTCATCAACATATCTTTGTTCTCGGTATCTTTGATTAGTTTGGTGCTTACTCTTACGAACTAATGAAATACGTATAGTTTGATACATAATAAATTGTTCATCGGTATTTACAAATAGCGTGACGGGCTCGATAATCAATACCCCATTTTTCATCAATTGTGTAAGAGTTAAATCCTTCTGAAAAATCTGAACCATCATTATATCCATACTGATTTCTCTTCTTTGAATATTCACACCAGACACCAGAGATTAAACATAACCGACACAAGTCTATGCCCTCTTTGCCTAAACAATCTGACCATGGACCACCTTTTCATCAATTGCCACCGTGTAAGACCCATGTGGTTCGGAGGCACTATAGGCCTTAAAACTGGATACATGGGCTTGGGAACTCCCAAAGAGAATGGTTCATTGCTTGCCTGGATAAAGAAAACCAGAAAAAAGGATAAATTAATGGGCTAATTACACCTATGTCCCTGAGGTTAGGGGTAATTACAGGCAAGGACACAAAGTTCCAAAATGTAACATTCCGTGACCAAAAGTGTTTCAAATGTATCACACGTATTTTATCTATTAGGGTTCCATCCAAAAAATATACTGTTCATCATTACGTATTTTAAAAATGGCAATACTGCCCTTGTACAGTATATCCTAAATAGTTTTTATAATTTTGGAACAGTATCCAAAAAGTATACTATTCCACCCAGATCTGATCTCACTGCCGGCAGCCCAAGCTCAGATCCTACTACACGTAATACTACCCCTTATTTGTTCCCTATCTTTGCAATCGACTTCATCAAAATTTCTCATCTCAATCTATAACAAAACTCTAGGGTCTCAATCTGCAAATTAGGGCTTCAAAACCCTAATTTGTAAATTAGGGTTTCAAAACCCCAATTCTTAATATGTTTCATGGTAGCAGCACAGCCCTTGCCAACATCTTCATACCCACCCAAGAATTTCTCGAATCTCAAGAAGTGCTTGCTCATGGATTCTGGCTTTGCCCAGTCTTGAAATCTCTTATTCTCTGGGAATCCCATCAGTGTCATCTTCAGTACAAGTGAAAGGGTCTGCCCAATAGCTTCATGTTCCGGTAGGGGGAATCACCCCAGTTTAGAACCATGGGAGTGTTGTTTCGGCTAGGATTAGGCTGAGTTTTCCAAAAGTCTTAGGTGCAATTGCTCCTGTCGGCGCCACCTTTAAAATAAAACCAACGCTAGCGGGTTTGTGCCAAGACCAGCAACGTACCACCACCTCTGAAATAAAACCATCGCCATACATAAGCCACGCCAGCATCATCGCAACGTCGTCGACACACAAATCCACGATGCAAGAAACAAACCACAGCCACCTCTGAAAATAAAACCAACGCCCGCGTGTCTGCAGGTATGGAGATGGGGCGGGGAAAGGGTGCGACAGTTAGGGGGAGTTTGAGAGAGAGAAACAGGGTGGGGAAGAATAAACAGTCAACAGTAAACTTTTTCTTTTTCTTTTTCTTTTTTTTTTAAGATGGCGTAATGGCATTAAAAAATATAAGGTTCCAACTTAGGAATAATAAAGTCTTTTCATTAAAATCGTTAGGGTTTTTAAGATTCCGTTTGGTCAATGGACATAAGTGTAATTTGTCCAAACTATTGTCCTTGATTGTAATTACCCCTAAACCTCAGGGATATAGGTGTAATTAGCCCAATAATTTATATATATATATATATATATATATATATATATATATATATATATATATATATATATATCTTTCTTTTACCATAAGCGTTGCAGTAACCCTTTAGGGTATCTAGATCCATAGAAACCATCTAACTTCCAGACAAACTCAGTTTAACCCTGACCATGTTATACAACAATTTCGCATCTTGAGCACCCAAATAATTGCCATAATCAAGGGAAAACAAAACCACTCACAAATGAAGGAAAAACCAATGCTTTGAACCTAACCCTAGCCATAATAATTCATCAAACCCCCCAGACCTGCACTTGCCCAAATCTGGACTCTAATATGCTATCGTTCTTAACAATGACAATCTACGAGCGGGCATTGAGATACCATGCTTAGGAACAAACTTTTGATGTGGGTCTGCAGCAATCTCCTGCAGAGCTCAAACTATTTGGCAGCTCACTCGAAAGGATTATTGATAACCAAAGCATGGGCTAAACAGAGGAACTTGCTCCACATTAATCTATTCGCCGACTTCATCTCTCTACTTTTTCAGATGTGGAATACCAAAGATATCACTGCACAGTGGACCCGGTTATGTATGACTTCTATTATATAGCTACATATTTCTGCTAATATAGAATTGACATGTCATTTCACTTCAGTTTAGGAGGCCTAGATCACTTGTAACTTTTGCTTATCATGTCCGGGTAAACATCTACCAAGACTTATTTCATGATGTTTTTTGCTTACTTAGCTGATTAAATATGCATCACTGGCCGAAGTTATGTCCATATTTACCATTAAATCATGATCTTTTCCTGTCTTTTGTAGTGCCCTGAAGCAACCAATGTCACTGTGCACGCAGTATCACTCTTAAATTTTCAATGAAATACTGTCTTCTCACAAAAAACAAAAAACAAAAAATTGTCACACCGCTATTGCCAAAAGTTTGGTTAGAAGCAGTAGTCCACACTCGACCTTCCTGCTTTTGGTTAGCACAAAGTTAAGTTCCCAACCTTAAAACATGCTCTCATCACTTCTGCTTTGGATACAGGCTGTATCTCCAGCATGAGAGTATGTGTTAAGTCTCCCAAATCTCCTGAGTGAGAGATGCTGCTTCTTGGATACTGCTGAAATAAGTGCTTGGTCATTATCCCAAAAGGGAGATGAAGGCAAGTCCTTCAGAGGGTAAACTAGTGTCCGAACTCCAGAAATGCTACACATCTCGACAACCTGAGGGTTACATTATATGAGAAAATTAAAAACAAGGTTTATGGCATGAGAAGGCATCACAGGAGAAAGTGCTTTACAAAAGGATCCTGATTACTTGAAAAGGGTAAAGAAACAGAGAATAAAAGAGAGGACATATTAGCCAAGGAAAAATCTCATCTCAACTCATAACCAATACAAAATAGATGGAATAAGGCTGTCCATCGATTATCCATCCATCCAACAAAAATGTAATCTCTCCTTTCCTCGCTCACCTTTCCTTATCTGCTTTTACCAGATGTATACACTGCTGCCTCACTGTAAATGCAACTCCTCCCAACCCTCGTTTACTTTCTTGTTTGACGCATGTGGCTACTTCGCCATACGTGAACTCCGAACATCAACATCAAGTATACTGTGGCTGCTTCGCAAAAAGAAAAAAAAAAAAAGAATTATGGCTACTTCGCCAAAAATTGAACTCAAGCCTCATACTGATTCATCTTTTGCATCCTCAGCTGCTCCAGGCAAGTCATCATATGTAACAGGAATGCGTATCCTATCATGGACAGATTTGCGTTTCTGCTCAAGGATCGGCTGTTCAAGCTGGTTCTGCAAGGAAGGTACAAGCGGTGGCCCATCTGAAACGGTCTCTGTAGCCTGATAAATGGGTGCATGAATAGTTCCTTGAGCAGAAGCATGATTGTTCTGCACTGGTGCTGACCTGATGTCTTGATTCTTAAATTGCTTCTGCATAGTGGTCAAGTTTACAAAAGCATAACCGCATGGGACAACAACAGAGACCCTAAAAAAATAACAGAGCGCAATGTAGCATTGATTGATCTTGTACATATGGCGAGTAGCATCAGAAAAATAAGTTCAACCAATAAAATTACCGCAGCAAGGTTTACGCAGTACTGCTTTCTAAGAAGCTCTGGTGACTAGAAACAAAACCAGGTTGCAAAATCTGGAGCAGGCAGAAAGAAAAATTCATTCATGTAAAACCAAAAATGTAAACATACTAGAACCATTTCTTTGAGGTAAGATAAGAAACTAAAAAGTCCTTCAGACTGAACTTCATCCAGAGAACACCCCAACACTATCTGCCAATCCAAGGAAAACCAGAACTTTTGATTCAGTCTTCCAACTCAGATTCCACGTTATTGTTATTTTGTATCATAATCACAAGCCCTATGAAAGATAACAACATTTCAATTTTCAATCTAGGTCGAAGAATTTGAGATCTATTTGGCAGCTAAAAACTAATGTGCAATCATCATCATCATCCAAGCCTTCGTCCAAAACTAGCTAGGATCATCTACCTGAATCGCTTTCTTCCATCTTACCCCATCAAAGCACATTAGATCACATAGATTCCTAGATCGATTTCTAGAAATCAAATCTTTCATCAATACTCTTCCCTCGTCTTAACGCATCAACTTGGCGCATATCACTTCTTCTTATAGGGTCATCTGAAGGCCTACGATGGATATGACCAAACCATCTTAACCGATGTTCCCTCAGTTGGCATCAGCCCCACTTTGTTGCATATATCCTCATTTCTTACTGTCCCACGTTGAGTGGCTGCATACCATCCTCAGCATTCACATTTCAGCCAGACTCATCTTAAATATATGGTGCTTCTTTGTTGCCCGACATTTGAATCCATAAAACATTGTTGGCGTCACTAATGACTATAACTTGAGAGGAATATTACGATCACCTATAAACCCAAAAGCACAACACCCTAGAAGCATACCTCCACTTCAGCGGCCCTGCCATTATCCTATGGGCTTCATCATCGTGAATCTCTCCCTCTTTGCACATTATTGATCCAAGAGACTTGGACATATCTTTATTAGGTAAATCATAAATGATTACACTAGAAAGTTCAACAAATCAAAATTAATTTCTACAGCTAGTATAGTATGAAGATGCAAGTCAAGTAGCACTGAAGTTTAAGATCGTGAATCCATTACATAATCAAAAGAAATAAAGAGTCCGGGCTCTTTGTCTTTTCCTTTTGCATCCTTTTGTCGTTTGTTTTGGCTAACCCTATTGCCAAAGCAGGCACGGCTTTCGAGAAGTTCATAAAACCTGCTTCTAAAACTGTACTCTGCTTTGGCAAGTCATATCACATTTGGCATTAGAGCTAGCCGTTGTTTTTTGTTGCAAGAGAATATCTGGAAAGTGAGAATGATATTTGGACCTCCCAGAAACTCTTTTAAAATAATTCTTCAAGTACCTGGTACGTGTCCCAGCCTGAATTTCAAAAAATCAATGTAAGAACTAGATATTCTTTCGAAATCCGGTGCACACCTCGCTGCAACCAAGATAATACGCACCAGATGCTGGTACTTCAAACAAGATGAAGCACCCATGCACTATAGGCATTTGGATTCCAGAGTACTTCTCCATCACTTACATGTTTAGTAGAGCTCTAATCTCAGCTAGAACCCTTGGGACTAGTTATGAATTGAAAAATGGATGGAAAACATACAAATGCTTATCATGTGCCACATATACAATATCTAGATAAAAATGGCATTTGTTTGGCCCTATGATCCAACGGTCTGTTAATCCATCTTTATCATATTTGTCACAACCATCCACCATAACCATCATCGGCCAACGAACCTTGATTAACAAGTATCAACTGCATGAATGTTTTCGGTCCAGAGGAGATGTCGTCAAAAAGAAAATGAGTAAGGTTTAGGATATAGCTGGGTCATATACGCACACACAGAGACAAGAATGCACATACATAATCTCTCTCGCTTGCAATTTTCTTCCTGCATTGTAAAAATGCTTATCCTATTTTTAACTAGTTTATCCTCATTTATTTTAGCTATAATTTATGAATATTCCTCGAGTTTGCATTTCCAAAAAACTTTTCCTAGTTCTTCACAAAGCTACGTACACAGACAGTAACTAAAACCTCAAAATCTGTCACGGTCACCATAGAAGTCAAAACAAAGCCATGTGTTTAGAATTGATGAGGCGGGAGAGGAATCAGATTTTGTAGAATGGTAGTCTGAGTGGCGTACATGCCTTGAGGTAGGGAAAGGAGGAGGAAACGGTGATGACCTATAATGTTGTGTTTGTAGGCTTTGCTTGATAGATTTGGATGGTCTGGTGCTCATGGTAGGGGGTCAAAGAGGAGGTAAAGAAACAGAAATGAAAGTGACAGATATAAGTATATGAAGGCAGTATTTGGCAGTTGGCTTGGTACAATGGATTGTCGGTTAAGGGCGAAGCCTTCCTTTTTCAATTTTGCTAGCATTGTGAGGCTGAGTCAACTCGATGGACTTACTCGACATATATAGGGGGCACTTTGCCACGAGCCAATAGTTTAAGGGGTGTTCATGTATTTTACCCTTAACTAGAAGTATGTCATCCGCAAACAACATACACTAACATCTTGCATATTCTTTATAAGCTCGTACATAACCTCAGTAGTTTGATATAGGCTTAAACCTGATTGCCTGAAGCAAATCGTAACTGGAAATTCAATAATCGTTAGTTCGATGTTCTCAGACTAGTAGCCTACCTATTGTAGACATCCTTAATCACATGACCATACTTGGCAGCCACGCCTTCCTACTCTAGAGCCCGCCATGTAACTTGCCTTAGCACCTTATCATACGCATTTTACAAATCTATTAAGACGTGAAAATACTGTCTCTTCTCTCTAAATCTCTCCATCAATGGCCTAATCAAGAAAATAACTTCCAAAATAGATTTGCTAGGCATGAAACGAAATTAAGTCCCTCCCTGCCTCCCTCCCTACTTCCAAAATCTATGTCAATTACCCTCTTCCAAAGCTTGATAGTTGATAAACTCAGTGCATTCCTACAAAATCATTTCCTCTTCAAAGTTGCTTCGGGGACGTACTCAGTACACCACCAAGTTTCCTTACCTATAGGACCATTTCCCCTGGATTCTCAAAGGACCTCTGTAGCGACTCTGCCAACCAAGTAAACATCTCAGTCCAACTATTATTAGAATCATCATCCAAACTACACAATCCTTTGTTAATTAAATACACTTCGAGAAGTGCCTAATCTTTTCCCGTTTGAATTTCGGGTGCTTAATCTTTTCCCATTCAGATTCTAGCACCTACTTCACAGATTTCTCTCCCCTTTAACCTTCCTAATCCAACTCTCCATATATATGTCCAGCAACACCAACCTATGTACTGTATTAAGACAAGGTTCTCCTTCCTAGTGAGAAGGAACTCTATACGGCTACCATGAGACTCACTGCCTATGTTACATGGACTCGGTACGAGTGTCCAAGTCGGATACATGTTCAAGTGTCGGATTTGTCTCTTTTTCAAAATCCAAGACATTGGGACACGGCAAAATATTCCAACCTATTCTCATTTCTTAGTTATTCCTTAGTTTACATAGGGGATGTACGTTTACAAAATTTCGTTTTGGTTTTTGTAATGATGATGAAAAAGATTCCTTTTTTCGTGTACTTTTATCTTTTTTCAGTTTTGTTTTGGATACAAAAAATCCAAACAGTAGCGAAAAAAATGAAAACACCCGAAGGGTGTTTTAACCTTTTTCCACTTCTTGTATTCTCTGTATCAGAGAATACCACCTCTGTCTCCTTTCTCTGCCACCTAGCTCTCTCTCTCTCTCTCTCTGTGTTTAAATGCCTCACCGTCAAACACCCAGATCCCCTTCGCCATACAAGCCTCAGTCAGGAAAATTGACTATAAATCCCAGGCCATAAGCATATCTTACCTCCAAAGCTGCTTGCCGCCTCACCCTTCGGTACCCCAAAATACAACTGCCTGTATGTTCCGATTCCAAGTAGGGGTGCAACTATAGCCTTGAATGTCGCGACTGTCGATCCAAGGCTCATTGGCAAGGAGAATTTCGAGCTATTCGAACATCGAACGTTGTGAGTGACTTCTTCACCACCTGCGGCGGCCACGCTGACTTGCCGTTGGCGCCCATTATGAGATCGCCTCAGTTGAAACCACGAGGTCACGCAATCGCCAAACATGAGAACAGAAATGGAAATGGGTCTTTGCTCTAGCTTCAAAATGCACACACTTCACTTCCATATTGAACTTCATATCTTTCCTACTTGTTCTTCTCCTAGCTTGGGTTGTCACGACCTTGATTTGCTGGGCTCACCCAGGTGGTCCATCTTGCGGCAAGCGTGGGTGGAGAAAAGTCCTCCATGGCTAAGCCCATCCCAGGTCCTAGAGGTTATCCAGTTGTGGGAAGCATGAGTCTTATGTCTGGACTCGCACACCACAAGATTGCAGCTATGGCAGGAGCTTGCAACGCCAAGCGACTGATGGCAGGAGCTTGCCTCTGTTTCAATGCGTGAAGGGGAAATGGAAGGGCAAGGGGGACATGTATATATGGGCTCACGGTAGAAAATGCTAAACATACAAGAATATATCCAAAAAAGTTAGTGAAAATAAAAATGAAAATGGTAAACGTACCAGAAAAACTGAAAAAAGAAGATATGGAAAAAATTAAAAGTACACAATCCGATTTTAGAACTGAATACTAGAATCTGGAAAACAAAATACGGAAAAAAATATCGTAAACGTACAGCCCCATAGTGTTTTATGATACACATCATTTTAATTGCAAATGAGATCATCTGAAAGCAATAACGAATTAAAAGAAACACTATAACATATGTTCCTAGTGACATATCCTATGGGATGTGTCAGACACATATCCCATACCCATGTCGAAGTGTCGAGTGTCCGACACGGTATTTCACGCATTCTGAAGAGTGCATGTAACATAGCTCACTGCTAAAGGTAATTAAATTGGAGTCTCGTTTCTTAAAGAAGATGCTTGATATGATTAAATCAAAGGCTTTATGAAATCTACGATGTCTTCTCCTAATTTATTTGCATCTCCAAAACCAATCCTCCGTGTATCCACTAATTCTTCCAACATGCCAATTTACATCTCCTCCTATTAACATCTGCTCTCCATGCAGTATAGTATTCCCACTACAACTCTTTTGTATCCTGCCAAAATTCCACGTTGCCAGAATCCGTTAGTCCTACCTAAAGGGTTCCACCCTTCCTCTTGACATCTACAACCTTATTTCTTAGGCTACTGTATGCTCTCTTCGTCCCCAAGTAAGTGCATGCTTTGACTTTGCATAAAGTTTTATGAGTTGGTCAAAAGCTGTCATGGTGAACCTACCACTGTACAACTCATTATCGTCTTCCTCTCTAATTCGGCAAAATATCGTCATCACAAACTACTTGAACATCATCACCACCGGTAATTCACCTTAAACACCATTAGCGTCATAGACCCATATTTAAGTTAGCCATGCTATATAACTTAAGCTTATCATTGGAAGCTACAAATAAATGTCATTGCCTCATCACAAATTACTTACTCTTACCATCCCTACCACAACCACACCGTCCCAGATTTACCACCAAAACCCTGCCAAGGGAATGAAAAGGAAAAAAAATTCCTAACTCGGTATCTATTTTGAAGGTTACTTCTATCAATGGTAGGTTAATGTTATGTCTAATATCAAATCCTACTTGCGATATGCTTGCGTGAGGAAAAGTGGGTAGCATTCAGCCACTGCCGCCTAGAACTCCCGTCAGATGCACCATCTCTGCTGAACCACCCCACCAAGTCGGTCAATTACCGCCTTATAGGAAACGCTTTCCAGCTATGATGAATTTTAGATTTGCGGACATGGTGATTTGTGAGATTATGGTCTAGGTGAAATCATGGCGAATTTGCCTAGATGTCGGTATGATCTACAGGGGCATCTATTCTGGCGGGCAATCTGACTACTGGTGCAATAATTGCGTATCTGTTAGGGTGGTTATGTTGGTTGCTAATCCATAGGGTTAAAGAGGAGAGAGAATTATGGGGAAAGACGAAACAGGTGAGATAAAAGCAAGTGGAGAGAGGAGAGAAAACCAAGGGGTAAAAGTAAAGGTGGGTGACTGAAAGGTGGAGAGAGGAAGTGAGGGGGGAGAGAGAAGATAAGGAGTCAAAAGGGTAAACATGGAAAACAATGACAATAAGTGTTTCAATTAGAAATCAGTAACTTATTTTGAGACATCTCAATAAGGAAAGGAGCTCACTCATTTAAAGACGGAGCGAGTACTACAATTTGTTCTCCATTTCTGTTCCTAACCCTGCCCTTGTACCACAATTTATAATATGTCCCTCTATCTCTCAGTCTCCTGAAGACATGCTATATTGACTCCCCTTATACTGATTGTAGCAACAAGCTCCCTCAGCTCACCAGTAAACGAACCGAACTTCCAAAGAAACGTGTAATGATCCAACCAAAAAAAAAAAACAATAAACAGAAACGGTTATCAAAGGGGGCCTAAATTTGAATATACAAACTCAACTACTCAGGTTATTCTCACCACCCTCTCAAAGATTCATTGTCGGGACTGAGTCATTTTTTCGCTCCTCTCCCTCCTTTATAAGTGAACCAAGACAACTTTATAGTCACATATAGTCTAAAATAACAAGCTTTTCATATTGTCAAATAGAATTCTGGGCCTTGGTAGGTCGACCAATCTTGCTCTCCTGCTTCCAACATTTCAGTGATACCACAATTTACAGCTGCAGCTGCAAAATCGGCAACCGAAATGTCCTGCTATGTTGGCAACAGCTCCCCCCCCCCCCCCCCCCCAACAAAAAAAACAAAAGAATAATAAATAGATAAATAAATAATAAATAATAAAAAGAGGGAGAAAAAAAAAGTCTCCCATTCTTACACACAAGAAATACAGAACGCATTTTTTCTATCATATATGCATATCCCGTTTTCCTGTTTTGTTACAGAGAACTGTATAAAGTACTGAAATCTGGTGTAAGCAGTGTTATTAAAGGCGCAGGAGTACCTAAGGCGCAAAAGGTTCCTGGAGCCTAGGTGCAAGGCGCAGGCACGCGCCTTTTCGAAGCAAGGCGCAATATTAACATAAATAAATAAATAATAGTGCATTAAAACACTAAAATTAAGTAAAAAAAAAAATTCAGAGTGGTCGTGATTCTTTCAGAGTGGTGTTAGACTTGTAAAATTGAAATATTTGCAAGACTTGGCAAAACATCTGAAAGGAAATCGATGGCCCAGGTAAAGAGATGATGGCACATCCAATGGCTATGGTTCATGCGCCTAGATGTGCGCCTCCCACTCCGCTTTGCGCCTGGGCGCACCAGGCAAGCACCTTCTTGAACTCACTGAGCCTAGGTCTAGGCGAGGCGCAGGTAGTGAGCCTTAGTGCGCCTTGCGCCTAGGCGCGCTTTTTACAACACTGGGTGTAAGAATAAACCATCATGCTAAGATCTTCTATTAGTCGTGTCCAATTTCATCATCAACCACCAAAGATATTTACATCTTTTCTATGACTCCACAATTACCAATTTGCTTTCCAGGAGAACTCGAAATCATCCCCTTCGATTCAAGCTCTATCAGCAAGATAGCATCTTTCTAAAGACAAAATTCTTGGGCTTACTTCTTCCGGGTACACAAAAAATTGGCCTTTGACACATAGATACTCTCTTGTGCTCCATAAATTATAGTAGGTATAAATTTCAACACAAAAATTATTGTGGGTTTACAATTGAAATGCTTACTCACCCACTACCTTCACCAAATACAGCCGACAAGAAAAAGCAAATACTGTGAGCGATCAAAATAATTAAAGCCCAAATCCAGGTAGCCACATATGGGAAAATAAGGAACTTTATATTATTCACTACAAGGTTTATAGTGCAGCTCAATTCGATACATCCTTATCTGAGACAAAATTAAGCTGGCAAACATTTTTTTCCATTTTGCTTGTTATAGGCAATGGCAAAAAGTAATGAAATCTGGAGTCGGAGGTCAGAACAATCAACTCCTTTCCGCAAGTGTCCAGTTTCATCTACAACCTCAACAACCTATAACCTATTTGAGAATCCTCTGGAATTAAATATTCAATACACCAGAGTACCATGAAGCATTACCTTAAGGGTCAAGTTCTGTCAGCAAGATAGTAGCTTCTCTCTTAAGCACAAACTCTTGGTTCTGGTTGTTTAGTAGCCAAAGAATGTTCAAATTATGAGTCTACATATAGATACAATTTGTGCTCCAGAAACAACAAATTCCAACACAAAAATGTTTAGATCCCAGAGTTTACCGTTTACTAGTTCAATACCTTTGCCAAACATACCCAGAAAGAAGATAAAAAGTAAAAAAGACAATGAGAGACAAAGTAGTGAAACCAAAATGCAGGCTGCTACATGCATTTTAAAAAGTATGGAGCTTCATGTTTTTCAATAAAAGGTCCATAGCGCACCTCAAATTCCTTTCCTTTTTTCATTATCTCCTTGTAGGCATTTGGATCGCGTACTTTAAGGATGCTCCATAATATGCCACCACCTGTTCGGAAACGCCTTTCATTAGCAGTCTTCTGACCTCCGCAAGCCTGAATAGCATCAACCTGCAAGCTTTACCTCTTAATTTGACGGCAAATAAAAAAGGAAAGAAGACAAAAAGACGGACGATAATATAATAAACAACACCATCTATCAAAAGTAAACAGTAATTCTTCCATGTTCGAAGTGAGTACTTTGCAGGTGAAACAATTCAAATGAGAAATACACAGACTACTCGTCATGGATGGAGAACAGCCTAAATCCTTGATACATGACAGACAGGCATTCTCTTCTTGGTCGTAGTACTGTGAAGGAAACACTCATTTCTTTTCAATTATCTATTTGCTATTTGCTATGTCAGTGTGTCTAGTACTCCAAAAGTTCATAATACACTTCCCAGCAACCACTTTGAAATTGTAGAGAACAGCTTCTATTTTATCATGTCAATCTTGCTAGAAATACTAGTACAGATGTAACGCAGGCACCAGAATGGGACAGCGACATTGTGCATGTCAGGTGTTGGAGACTGTATTCAAATGTATTTTGAGATTGTTGGCTTTAGTTGACTGTACATTTGGGAGTAGATAATTATGGATTTGTTAGGTGTTGAGATTGCACATGTCATGAGGGCATTTTTAATCATACAAGGGTTTCGCCACACGAATTAAAGGCGTAGGCCCACCCAAGGCACAAAGGACTCTTGGAGCCTAGGTGCAAGCGTGCACCTTTCTGAAGCAGGGTGCAAAATGTAAAAACTACTTCACCAAAACAACTCTTAACAGCAAATTCATCGTTTTAGATCAAAAAGCAGATTGTTGTAAACTTCACCACCTCCATGTGTCCAACTCAAACCATAGTATCCAACTACTAAATCAGCAAGCTTATGAAACAGAAACTGAATCTATATCAAAATTTATCAAGGACATTTTCATTTGGGCATTTCTGCAAACGTCTTTTGGGTGCTGAGGGCGTCAGAGAGAAAAGGAGGGTAATTGAAGGGTCATGAAGAAGGAAATATGAAGAGTAAGTAAAAAGAAGAATAGGAGAACTAGATCGAAGGTACCCAGAGGGAGGGAGGGAGGGAGCTAGCTGCTTCTCCTCGATTCTACAGAGGTTCCACCGATGGACCTTCTTCTTTAAGAGAAAAAGTAGGGTTCAAAATGAATCCCCTTCCTCTGTTACTTGTGTCTTTCCCC
Source organism: Escallonia herrerae (assembly GCA_033070095.1). Lineage (NCBI taxonomy): Eukaryota > Viridiplantae > Streptophyta > Magnoliopsida > Escalloniales > Escalloniaceae > Escallonia > Escallonia herrerae. Next base: position 552,120 of record JAVXUP010000284.1, read on the forward strand.
AGGGCAAGATAGTGTGTCGGGCTTATTCTAGTCGAAAAGTTCAACAAAGATATTGCCCAGGTACAGCCTGTGACCAACTTCAGTGAAGCGCCCCTACTGGAGCCTAGCGCCTCGAAACACAAAGAGCTAAACACGTGCATAACTATGGATATACTTATCGAGGTAGGTAGATGAACAACTGGGTTTAAAAAGTTTAGAAGTGATAAGTGCATTTTGCATACGAGCGAAATTTGCTTCTGTACAATCTAGGCTAGTATATAAACTCAGCTAGAGAGCTGCTCAAAAATACTTCATTGAACGCTATATCAACAAAACTTAAGGACAAATTTCTTTTTGGGCTTTATATTAGGCTCTGAGAAGATGTGGTCAGATGAGCCACAATATTTGTAAAGAACAGTGGAAACGACTTCAGATTGATCAAATCTGATGATACGATACAGCTGTGGGGCGGTATATAATTTTGACAATGTCAGAAACAAGACACCCGCATAAAGGAAGAGATATTCAGGTGTAGCTGATCCTTTGGAACCTCAAGAATCCTTAGAGAGAATGGGAAATAGGTGCTTTGGACGGGCGTATTCGATAGGGTCAAGGTGTGCCCTGATACCAATTGATGCAGTATCAGAGGGGAGTTGAGGGATTGCCTGTGGTATGCGCTACAGAAACTGGGAGAGAAGAGGATTGCTTCATTCCCCGAACTTGCAAGGGATTAACAGAGGCACACAAAAACAGAAAAGGAAGAGAATCTGGCAAGAAATTAACTGGCGCAAAGAAGGCCAGTGGCACATAGCCAGAACTCATTATTTAGCTTGCTCTATTTAGTAATTGAGATTATCAGAGCTTCTTTACATGGTAACCAAAGAACCAAGTATTTCTAAACACCCTCTTAGTATGACTTGACTTTAACCTCTATAAACCTACATTTCAATATCACATTTCGACTGTCCCATGCTTGCTTCTCGCATCATGGTGAATCCTACTCCTACAAATATACAAGGAACAAATGCTCTCTTCTTCTCCCAAAATCTTACCAATGCTCTAATTTAGAACAACGCAAAAGTTGAATGAGGAAGCTCGAATCTTTGAGTAGCAGCACAAGGTGCAAAAGAGCAAAATTAAAAGGAAAAAAAAAAAAGCAGAAGAGTAAAACGACAAGCAATAACTTTGAGAACACGAGGAAGAACACTATAATGAAAGAGAAAATACTAAAACTGCCATGCTATGCCTAAACTTATGTAAACACTTTATCTTTGCCAAAAGGGAGTAGGAAACATAAATTGACTGCCAACTGAAAATGGTCACAGTATATTGCTATGTTAGGTGTTTTTTCCATCATATATATTTGTAATTCCATACTAGCTTGGAAAACTCTCATCCTTCTATCATGGCTGTTATCTCTGTATTTAGCATATACATAATCTCTACATCGTCTGGGAAGTATATAGTGCTTTGCTATTTTGCATACCAAGTGATAAAACTGCAAAAGATATCCCAAAACCATGTGATTTCAATCTACACCAAAAGGAACCAATTGGTTCAGCCGGAATCTTGTTTCAAACATCCACAAGACTAGGAGCAGTGAAATGGCTTCTGCAAGAATTATCTGCGAGTTTAGGGAAACAACATTGAGTATCAGCAACTAAAAAGGCAGCAATTGTTGAAAAGCAATCTCAGCTCCAGGCTATTTCAAAATCAATTGGGACCCCAATATCTCACCTTCTATTGCAACATAATTTTGTGCCTTCACAGAAGCCCAAGGATAAATACTCTCTCTACGAACAACTACCTTAAGGGGTCAAGAGAAAAAGTGGCCAATGGATCAATTCTAATATCACCTTTGAGTGGTTGCATGGCTTTATGACCATTAAAATTAGTCACTGAGTCAGCACTGCTGAGTGCAACCCGATCGAGCGCATTCACCAAAGAAAAGGAGAAGAGAGGTAAATAGTATGTATTTTTCAGCAAAGATTGAACGGGGAAAAAAAATCACGCTTTTGTGAAGAAAAAGTTTCAAAGAAACATATCGGGAAAATCAAAACACAAGACCCCGTGTACCAAATCTGACAGGCAAATAAATAAGCATTTTCCTACAACAATGCTACCCATATGCGGGAATCTTTCAGGAAACTTAAATCTTTAGGAGAATAATTAAGACTTGCCAGTATAAAAATTTGAGCGCGTCGCAGTCAGTCATTAATAGAGGTTTATATCGCTACCAGAGCATGAACTTCAAAGAGAAATAAACTGTGGTGGTAGTTATACTAAGTTTGTGGTATAGCAGGCTTAGGTGCTTACAATTCGCAATCGATTCACTAATTCAAAATTTTGCATGCTAAAGAGCCAAAGAGAAACGGGAAGGGGAAGGGAGAAGAAGAAGGAAAATAGGCTCAAAATAAAAATGTAAATGTTAATTCCTCACATCTCCACCTTTGCGTCTTACACAACAGCTCTGAAGGGAATGACTTGCATGGGTAGTTGACAACCAGCATAAACCTATGTCAGATTCTCATGACATATATTAACTACAGTTTTCACTTGTTTACGATGCAGTTTAACATCTTGCGATCGCTAACTAATATATTGACTTAAATAAACTCGTTTCCATAACCTCATTTCTTCATTCGCGTATACTTAAAACTTAAGAGACTTGGACCACCATCGTAAAAAAATGCATGAGAGTAAACAGCAAGTTGCTTCACCCGAAAAAAGGATGTAAAATACCTCTTTTACCAGGTCACTCAAAGCAGAGACGCCCAAGCAACCCACTGCAGTCCATACCAGATAAGACTTTCTCTCTTTCAAGCGCTTGCAAACATCTAAAACAAACCTGCAGATAGAAGTTATAATACTAGTCACTTCTCGAGCATGAAGATCTTTTCCTTTCAACATAGAACTAGAATAAAGAGCCGGTTCTGCAGAGTAACATGCTTGAGTTGAAGAGATAATTAGCCTAGCGAATGCGGAGTAACAAGCGAAAGGGGGGGGGGGGGGGTGTTCCCCGTCTACCACTATAGATAGGGAGCCTCTCCAATGCATTCCAATTTCTACTATTGGGTATCCCACCCAACTGCCACTCTTTTTGGCGTTAGGTCCTCCTGACCAAACCATTTTGGTTACCTACAGCTTGATCGCTGATCAGTAACTAAAAATTGTACTTGCACAGACACGTCTAAGCTTGGTATTAGTGCTAACTGGGGGAAAGGTGGATGTCGGTGGTTGGTGACTGAGCTGCCGGAACATTTCCGAATGTTGCAAAGACAAATGAAACCTAGACACTCATTTTCTTGACGTGGACCGCCAAATGCCTTCAAAAGATAGTGATCTCCAGCACTAGGCCTTGACCCATCTCGTTACGTACACATATGTATTATGTGTCAAAAAAGTTACTAAAAAAATAGAAAAAAAATGTGAAGAGTTGCCACACTGCCATGGTGGTGAAGGAAAAAAAATAGACAGCAAAAACCCTAGCGGCGGGAGTGTGTGCACTCATATTATTACTATCATTCTGAATACATTATGACAAGACACACAAACAATTGGAACTTTCAAAGAGAACAGCAATCAGAGCCCAGGGGTCAGAACAGAACAATCAACTTGAAGAACATCAAATTCTAGATTCTCAACCACAGTATCAACCAGGCAGTAGCAATTCAAGGGGGAATATATAATATAGCAGCGACCAAGGAAAGTGGTTCAAATATTGAAAAACCTGTTAACGTCTATGACATTAGACCCGGAACTCCCTTTCTTCCTCTTATTCCTCTTCTTATTATCCTTCCGCCTCCGATTCTTACTGCGAGATTCCTGATTCACTACACTTGAATTTCCGCCGCTTTTCTGCCCCGCTTCGGACTGCAAATTCCTTTCAATCACCTCCCCTTCTTCCACGTCGAACATCTCAACGTCTGGGGCATCTTCAAGGTGCTCCTCTCCGAATATGGAATCAAGTATGCTCTCTCCTCCATCCATTAATCCAGCAAAACTGCAAACAACTCAAACGCATAAAAAACCAGGCAACACTACAACCCCAAGTAATTGGGAGAGAAGCAAATGCTGAGCTAAATTCTTTCTGAAAGAACTAAACAGAAACTATGAAAACTCATTTTCAATCACGGTTAGCAAAACAGCGAAAAAAATTCAAAGAAACCTACACCGAAGAATACACATTCTTGAAGATATAGTAGTGGAATCTTCGAATGAAACAAGAATCATAAATTAGAAATTCATCACAAGTTACGATCATAAAACATTACGTATCAAGCATTTTATATTAACCGAGCAGGAATCTTAGTTATAACTCCATTCCTACCGAACATAAACCCTAACAGACAGAACAGCGATGTAACGTAGACAAATTAGGGTTTTCGCAAACCTTTGAAGCCCACACCGTTGTTCTTCGTACTCTGGTGTGAGCCAGAACGGCGACCGAATGTATACTCCAGTATTTTGGTTCTTGGTTCATCCAAAGGGACTGGACTGTGTTTTGCTGGGCAGAGCTCTTTACCCAAAGTCTAGCTTGTTTTTTATTCGAGATTGTGGCCCAGCCCATATTCTCTTTCCGCTTCACAGTGTTATGCTGTTAAATGAATGGGCTTTGTCCTTTGTTGGGTGCTTTGGTTTCTTCGGGTAATTTTTCGTAACGAGGCTAGAGGTTTCAGTCTGGTTTCCTTTACTCATTGATACGGTCGTTGGGGTCGACCCTTCACTGCATCAGTTCAGATCGGCCGAGGGTCGGTGTAAGTGATAGAATCTTACAAGCCTAGCTAGAGTAGCATCTTAGGGTCGTAACGCTCTTGCCTTTCGCGATGATATTACATTACTGCAATAACGGTTGGATCCGTGACTTACCGACCCTCGTTATCCATGTCAAAATTACATATTTCATTGTGATGGCTGTTTAGTTGGAGTCATTCTATAAGCTATGCGTCGAGGATTCAAAAGTTCAATTTTATTAGGGTTATATTTGACAACGATGCACAAAATCTTGGTTGCTCGATGAAAGATAATTGATATGCAGGATAGGCTGACATATATTGTAGAAAATAAAAGGTAATGCAAAGATTCAGATCTCTATCTTCTATTGCACAAACCAAATGTTCAAATTCTTACTTAGAAGTATTCTTTTTCATCCTTTATTTTTTTCCTCACCGTTTCATAGGACCTTAAGATCCTTAAATCCTTCCCTAAAAGGACCAAACAATGCAACCTAAGATCTTGATCATACAAACCTTGCACTCATGTACATTTTTTTTTTTCAATTTTGACTTGTTTTTCGAGTCAATCGCAAACAATCCAAGCCCAAGCTATGACATGGTAATCTGCTCATCAATCCGAGTTTAAAAATTGTGTATCTTTGAACATGGTTCAATTATTTATGAGCTGAAATTGAACGAGTTACTAAATTAGGGAACACGGGCCAAGCTCGAGTAGCTTAAGCCTTTCAGCGTTGTTACCACTTAGTAGCATCTACAATAAACATTTATTTTTTGGTTTTAATGACCAAAAAGTGAATAAATTTAAAAGCTAGTTAGAAGTACTAATTCAATTCTTTTCTTTCCTCCACACTTGCTATTCCAAGTAGACGTGTAATTTCTTGTTATCACAAGAATCTGCCTTCAATAATTAATATTAATATTAGGTGTTAGTTGGGGGAAAAGGTTTTAATATTACATCCTTAGAATTCTAGAAACACATTGGTTTAAAAAAAAAAAAAAAGTTGCTCAAAGTGGTTATCTTTCGCTTTCAAGCTTTATGTTAATTAATCATTAGGAAACTAAGTAAGAATAAATAAGTCATTGATGCGCATAGAATGAACTTGCGTGTACCTTTTGCCTTTTACTTTTTGGTTGGATCTTACGCCAATATCTCTGCTTTCAAAGATAAAAGTTAAATAAAAAAGTAGAATTCAATGACAAAAAATGTAAGAATAAGTAAATGAAAAAGGAAAGGTCCAATACAAATTGAGGACAGACCAAAGTCCAAATGGCAACAAAAAGTGTACTCTTAAAATCACGTCCCTACGAACATCCCTCAAAGATAGAGCATGTAGCCACCATACATCCACGTTAAACCTATTAGATTAGATAGATCCGTCCAAACTAGCGCCACCCACCTACAGCTTCTCCATACAACCACTCACTGCCTCAACACACCACCACATGATCACCCATTATATCACTATCAAATTGAGGTCGTTCCACCCAACCACGCTACCACACAAGGTCGCGACCGCTTAGCCATCCTTTTTAAAAATGGGCTGCCACCAAATGAGTCCACAACCTAGTAATAAAAAATCAAACAACTAGAAACGGCATCTAGCTAGAAGGAAATGGGAGGGTAAAACCTTAGCACGAAACTAGATTTGTTCCTCACGGCCTAACCATAGACCAAATAGACGTCAACACCATGCCCACCCATCATAACCTGAACTAACCCCGGGAAGAAAGACATCTGCCACCAATTCCACCACCAATGTTGTTGCCATGCCCACCAACCACACCTTGAATCAACTACCCACCTTGCGATCCATTCTGAGACACTTGAGATGAGCAGATCTAGCCTCCATGCCTATCATCGACCAAAATCGATGGATCACATCTAGGATGAACCCAAGCCATTGAACGAGGAGCCATGGGAAAAATAGGAAAAAAAAACATCATGTACTAGACAGAATGATTACCTCGCCATTGCCCGATGATGGAAATAGACAGTGACAATGACACTGACACTAGACTTTGGTTTGTAGAAAGGAGAGAGAGAAAGGGTAGTTTTTACGTTGTAGGTTGTAATAATAAATTTCTACGTGTCTAAAACAATAAAACCATTTTTGGCATATTCATTGGATTAAGTTAGTATTTTCATGTAATACGCTCTTTTACATGAATTTTAGCCTACGAAAAAGAGGTATAGTTTGCCGTATTGTAATTCATGCTTTTAATTTATCTCAATGAACTTTTCGCCATAAAAAAGAAAAAAAATAAGTGTAATTGGGTACAATATTTGTTTTTTTTTTTCTTCTAAAACGCTTTTGAACTAAATATTTACAATATATTTTGTTGACTAGAGTGTGTTTAAAAAACGTATATCATGTATCTCTAACGCCTTTTCATGTTTCCTTCAACAAAGAGTCGCTGCTGTCCCGGCTTGTTTATTTTATCCTAATGTTCCCACAAGGTCTGCCTTAATCAATCAACTCGCATTAATTTTTTGTTTTCAATTAGGAGCTTTGCAAATTCTTAATTATTATTATTATTTTTATTTTGATAAGCGACCTCGCAGATCCACTTGATCAAGGCATTGTTTGACGTGCCGTGCCGTAACAAACTATCGCTTCATTATTGACGCAGTGCCAAAAGTTGGTCTAAAGCTTAAGAACCAAGGAACAAAGTTGCTGTTGATTATGTGTTGCAAACATTAAACTTATGTCATGTTGATTGATGACTCTTGATTTGAACATCAACCGTACACGTGCCACTTCTTTTTTCTTCTTTATTTTAATCCTACGTTGTGCACTTGTGCTTTTTCATAGTTACTTGGAATTTTTTCTTTAAGTAATACTGTTTTAAAACTTAATTACCAATTTATTTCGTTTTAAAATTTATTTATCAGCATACTATATTTTTAAAAATCGCTATTTGAAATCACAATTTTAAGGTAGAAATCGTTGTTTCTTCTTTATTTTTACTGTAAAGTAGAAACCTCTGTTTGAAACAGCAATTTTAAGGTCAAACAACGATTTCTACCTTGAAACGTAGTTTCAAACTGTAATTTTCAAAAGTGTGGTATGCGGGTAAATAAATTTCAAAAAAGAATAAATCAATAATTAAGTTTTTAAATATGTATTAATTAGAAAAAAACTCATATTACTTGGCATTGACACACGCTTTAACAGTAAAATATAAAAAGTAAAAGTGTAGAAAAGAGTATAAAAATAAACGTGCCTTTTATTTTTGTTGTTTCAGAGTGAACTGTAATAGCAAAAAATCATGTAAAGCAATCGTTAAAATATTTCATGTAAAGAATGGTTAAAAATTGTAGTCTTGCTACAAAATTACATTATTATTTTTTTGCTGTTACAAAGTGTAGTTTTTGCTGCCACCACCACTTCCAGTCTCCACCACCACCACAGGCTACCGGTCGCCACCTTTAGTAGTTGCCAACGCTGTCACATCCCGCTGCCGACAGCTACGACCATCACTCTATTTTTTGTTTAAATAAAATGATTTATACTTTATTTTGATCAACTCATTGAAACCCAAATATATCAACTCGATCCAATCTCATTAATTCAATTTTTCCTGAGCTAAAGTTGGTTGGGTAAAAATCTGACCCAATTAACTCAAGTTGCACCTTTAGTCTTGCATAGTTTTCTATGATTTTTATTTTTTGTGCAACTTTTTTCTTAGTTTAGTAAAAGTATAATTAATTAGAAGCAAGGAAGAGTTTCAAACTTGGAGTCTTCTTTCTTCTCTTAGACATTTGAAATTAAATCTTTGGATTAATACATTCCATAGCTTTCGGTGCAGCTAAGGGAAGAAGTGTGCCAATAAAAGTCTGTTGTCACTCTGTCCGAGCAGAGTGACAACGGCCGAGCAGAATTTTGTCCGAGCAGAATCCCGTCCGAACACTCTGCCCGAACAGAGTGACAACGGCCGAGCAAAATTCTGTCCGAGCAGAATCCCTTCCGAAACACTCTGCCCGAGCAGAGTGACAACGGCCGAGCAAAATTCTGTCCGAGCAGAATCCCTTCCGAACACTCTAACAGAGTGACAACGGCCGAGCAGAATTCTGGCCGAACAGAATCTCGTCCGAACACTCTGCCCGAGCAGAGTGACAACAGCCGAGCAAAATTATGTCCGAGCAGAATCCCTTCTGAACACTCTGCCCGAGCAGAGTGACAACGGCCGATTAGAATTCTGGCCGAACAGAATCCCGTCCGAACACTCTGCCCGAGCAGAGTGACAACGGCCGAGCAGAATTCTGTCCAAACAGAATCCCGTCCGAACACTCTGCTTGAGCAGAATGACAAAGGCCGAGCAGAATTCTGTCCGAACAGAATCCAGTCCGAACACTCTGCCCGAGCAGAGTGACAAATGCCGAACAAAACTCTGTCCAAACAGAATCCCATCCGAGCAGAACTCTGTTCGAACAGAACCATGTCAGAGCAGAACCATGTACGAACAGATTCATGCCCGAGCAGAATTCCATCCGAGCAGAACTCTGTTCGAACAGAACCATGTCCGAGCAGAATCATGTCCGAACAGATTCATGCCCGAGCAGAATTCCATCCGAGCAGAACTCTGTTCGAACAGAACCATGCCCGAGCAGAATCATGTCCGAACATATTCATGCCCGAGCAGAATTCCATCCGAGCAGAGAACTCTTCAAATATTTGAAATGGGGGCAAACAAATTCGATCCTGCTTTTGGCATATTTCGCTATCACCAGTGGGAAAAGTGTGCTTCCACCCGCTTCAGTAAACGCTGGTAAAAGCAGGGGGCATATGATATAGCTAAAAATATCCCTCCAATCTACGGACGACACGTGGCAGTTATGACACGTAGCCCATACTGGCTCATTACTGATATGGCATTTACCGTATCAATCACCGGGCAGAATCCTAAAGAGGCTCTGACTCTATCAGTTCAGATTGACATGAGATCCTCTAGGATCCTAATTAGATTCTGATTAGAGTTGGTCAAAGCCCAGTCCTAATAGGACTCCTCCTTCTATCACTATATAAAGGGGTCAAGCCCCTCAGGTAAAGACAAGTTCACACACAATCACACATTGTGTCTTACTGCTTCTTCAGAGTTCTACATTGTTAGCCATCTCTGACTTAAGCATCGAAGCGTTCCCCCGCCGGAACCCCACCCGGCGGTCACTCCGTGTTCTCTTTTGCAGGCCTGATTTCTGGGGTGGTTCCCGATCCAGTTTTTAGCAGCAACATGAAGAAATACACTTGCTTATATTCCTTTTAATCACGCTTCTCTGTTTACCACTTTCTCTATTTCTACTTTCATATTTTTGAGTTTTTACAGTTTGATTTTCTAAGTTCTGTTTCTAAAGGTATCAAATTCAAACATTATTCATGTCTCTTGCAAATATCAATTAAAATTCACTTCAATCATTATGACTCACAAACGTGTGAAAAATGGTGCTCATATTACACATGGGAGTTTTCATAGGTTTTGATGTGGTATTTAATTAAAACTCTTAATTATGAAATGATAACCAAAACAACAAGTTAGTTAATACATGTTTTTCAATTTTAGAACACATCTTTTTCATATTTCATAAAACAAGAAGATTGATATTCCTAGCCTATCTTGGCCGCACTCATGGACCCACTATAGGTCCCGTTTTGTGCTACACGTCACCATAATCGACGGTCAATTTTTTAACGTTTCCAATCAGTCAAAATGCGCACGCTCAATACATGTGTATTTTTTGCTTTTTTTACATTTATTTGTGGCTAAGAAATTATTTTTGCGCAACTATGTTCGCTAGCGAGACGACATCTGTGTACCTCACTCATTTGGACTCATTGGATGTCGATCGGTCACTCACCTCCCCCCTCAGAAGTCGGGGTGCTTCCCCCTTGGGGCCTTCCCTCTTTGAGGGTCAACGCGTCTTCCCTTAGAGGGTCAGCGAGCCTTTCCCCTTGGGGGTCCACCGGCCTTCCCCTTTGGGGGTCGGGGGTTGAACACCCCATTCACTAATGCATGCTTGCTCTCCCTTGGCCTTGCGCCTTCCGCGATGCCCTCCGGCGATCATGTGCCGGCTCTGGGACGTCTATTGCCCGCGACCTTGCTCTATCTCCACAACCCCAGCCGTCGCCTATGGCCACGCGTTGTCTCCCCGATGCTTGTCGTCGCTCACGCACCTCCGTTGTGCCGCTGATACAGTCGCATCCCCTGACTTTCTATTACACTACCATGTCGCCAACATCGCACACACTCCGCTGTGCCTATGCGCTGTGCCACTGATACAGTCGCGTCGCCTGGCTCTCTATTACACTACCATGTATTCGGCACCACACTCACTTTGTCGCACCCATGCACCGCGCTGTTGATACAGTCGTGCCTCCTTGCTCTCTGTCACACTACCGTGCCTCCGGCACCACACACACTCCGTGCCTTCTGGCTCTCTGTCACACTACCGTGCCCCCAGTACCACACACACTCCGTCGGGCCCATGTACTGCACCGCTAATACAGTCGTGCCTCCTAGCTCTCTGTCACACTATCATGCCTCCATGTTGGTCCATCATTTTCACCACACCATGCGCAGCTAGCCTTGGTCGTGGAATATCCTTCGACCCACTCCCAGGAGTGTGTAGCATCCCGCAGGGATAGGCTACTCCTCTAGGACACTATTTTCACTAGGGAACTCTAAGTGCTCCGGCATGAAGACTCCCCGTTTGCTAGGTAGACGGCTCCTTCGCGATGCTACGTTGGCCCGTCGAGTAGGCAATTCTTTTGGAACACTACCTTGGCACACTCTGAGTGCTCCGACACAAGGACTTACTCGCCGGGATACAACTCCTCTGGGACACTATCTCTGCCAGGAAGGTCTAAGTGCTCTAGCATGAAGACTCTTCTTTCGCTAGGTAGACGGCTCCTCCAAGATACTACATCGGCTTGTAAGGTAGGTGACTCTTTCATGACACTATCTTGGAGAGCTCCGAGTGCTCTGGCACAAAGACTCACCCGCCAGATAGATGACTCCTCCAGGACACTATCTCCGCCAGGGAGCTTCAACTCCCTTTCCGCCAGGTAGACGGCTCCTCTGAGATACTACTTAGGCCTGTCAAGTAAGCGACTCCACCGCGACACTACCTTGGCATGCTCTAAGTGCTCCAGCACAAGGACTCACCCTGTAGGATAGGCGACTCCTCTAGGACACTATCCCCACCAAGGTGTCTACGTGACTAACTTACGTGCTCTAGCACTGGGGGCTTTCATCGACACCCCTAGGGACTATGACTCCCGGGTCACTCCGAGACGGGAGTAGGTCTTCAGAAGGCATCGCACTTAGTTCACCTAGCAGTTGGACGTCGAGTCTTCCCCACGGCTGCCAAGTCCTCAGCGTCTCTCGACGCTCTGTGGGACTCTACAAGGGCCTTGGACTGGTTGTTAGATCAAGGAGGTTCTCTGGTCACACCAGTGCTATGGGAGCTAGTCTTTCCAGATAGACAAAAGCAACTTTGTGAGGAGCAGGCAGGGTGAATATGCGATTTGATAGTCCGTGGAGTACCGACACCTATGGACCCCCTCAGTGACATGTCACTGGTAACGCCATCAACACACCTACCACTAACCACCATGCAAGTGAGGAATCACTTTCCCTGAATTCAAACAACAGCTCTTCCACCAACCTCCATCACCCATAAATCCCTCTGACCACCAATCCCTACAGTAATCACCCATTTCCTATCCACCATCAATCACCAATTTCCTCAATCACCAGCAATGGCTAATTGCCTTATCCACAACCACCCCATCATCAATCATGACGGTTGGAGTAGAAGGTCAACGACGGGTGCTAAGTCAGATGGTGCTATGCCAATGGTGGGTGCTACGGTGTTTTGCTTGGTCCTCTAGTGCTGAAGCTCCTTGGTCTATCAATGTTTTTAGCCCATGGGTGGAATAACAAACCCCCTCCCCCCCCCCCAAATAATAAAAGAATTATCCCACATAAATGGCATAAAACCAATCTCCCTTATACCCCTCTAATGCTGAAGCTCCTTAGCATGTCTTTTTTTTTTATCCCAAGTAGGTGGAATAACACCACCCACCCACCCCCAACAACCCAACAAAAAATAAAAAATAAAAATTCCCACACATGTGGCATAGAAACTGTCTCTCATATATCGTATTTGTCTTTTTTGTGCATGGTCAGACACTGAATCTGATTATCTCCAATCCAAAACTCCTATGAGGCTCGCTAAGCACAACTGTAATGTATACGAATAGGCTCAGAAAGAGGAGGATAATCTCATAAGGACACTCCACAGCAAAGGAAACACGAAGGATAGAGACAAACACACCCCCTCTTTTTTTTGATGGGATATATTATGGAGGCTGGGTTTTTCTTTTAATAGGTGCTCTCTCTCTCTCTCTCCCCCTCCCCCCTTCCCCTGTTTAGCTTATATCATAAAAGTACTATTTAAATCATAAAGAATTTGACATGATTTAAATGCATTTATTGTTGTTTTTCCACGCAATCTTTTTGTTGGATTTTTCAACACAGTCAGTGATATAAGCTATAATTCCTGAATATTGATGTCTGTGTAAAGGTTTTTATGATATCAAATCAGGCAATATTGAGTCATTTGCGTAAGAAAATTATTTTCTTGTTTCAAAATACATGATCTGCTAATCAAAGACTTATATGCTCGTAAAAACATAGTTGAAATAATTGAAGGTTAAAGTTAAGTTTTTCTGAGTTAGTCTAGTGGGTTTATGAAGAAAAAAGGGAGATATAGAATACGATACAGTCTAGCATACACACCCAAACACATGTTGTTAAAAACAACGAGGTTCTTCAATCGCCCTTGCTCCTTTATACCTTACATTTTTAAATTAAATATGATGGTGCTAAAAATTGTTTTGGTTCGTTGCACCCATGCGGTCTATACCTCAATAGGTCCGATATATTTCCTTAGACAACTAACAATATCCATCAAAATATCGACACTTTCCTAAGGTTAGATTTGATTAGTATAGAAAGCAAGATGTAAACATAAAAGAGCAAGCAAGTTTTAATGAAAAATTCCCTACCGCACAATGCAGCAATCAAAGCGTCGCTATAATGTTTTTAGCGCAAAATAATATCTACATTATTGGACCCCGGATGCCTACGTATCACCCAGAATTGAATAATTCTGGGGCTTATCTCAATTATAACTTATATAGGGGATGTCGAAATCAAGTGAGGGCCACCAGAAAATGAAAGGAAGTGGACATGGGCATTAACACACAAATATATATATATATATATATATATATATATATATATATATATATATATATATATATATATATTCCCTTTTCCAATCACCCAATTGTATATTCTTAGCTTGTCTGTTGCACATAGATACCAATTGATTCCATCCAACCCTACGCTGGCAAGATATGAAGAAGGATTCATTAGGTAGACGAAGCAGATATTGCATTGGGCTAATTACACCTATGTCCCTGAGGTTAGGATATAATTACAGTCAATGACATTAAGTTTTAAAATGTAACATATGTGACTAAAAACTTTGAAAATGTAATAGTCGTATCCATCCGTCAGGGTTCCGTTAAAAATTTGTACTTTTTGGCTGATGTCATCATTACGTATTTTTAAAAGAGTTAATTACGTGATTGACCACTGTACTATTAGGCAAATTTCACTTTGACCATGAACTTTAATTTGTGTCAAAGTGACCATTATACTCTTTAATTTGTTCAATTAAGTCATTCTATTAGGTTCAATTAACAAAAGGTCCGTTAAATCATTTAATTTAGGGGCAAATCCGTCAGTCTCTATTCTTTTTTTTCTTCCTCTTCTTCTTCTTCTTCTTCTTCTTCATTCTTCTTTCTCGTTCGATGTCTTCGACCTCAACCAAGCATCAGCACCACCGAGCACAGCCACCGCTCCACCACCAACCACCACGGGCAACCGCGACACCAACCCAACACAACCACCATGCGCAACCATGACACCAACCTAACACCACCACCAAGCGCAACCGTGACACCAACCCAACACCACCACCAAGTGCAACCACCGCCATACCCACGACCACCTTCTATCCTCCACCATTAAACTCACAACCGCCACCAATACCACCAAAAAACTAACCCATTAACACCATATATCTGAAACTTAAAAAAAAAATGATTTGAAAAGGAAACAATCCATCGGCGCAATCGGACGCCACAAAACCACCATATCAGCTTTACATTAGTGCAACCGACGTAATTGAAAGCCACAAACCGCCATACTAGCTCTCCATCGAAGCAAGCGGCACAATCAGAAGCCACAAACCGCCATACCAGCTCTCTATCGAAGCAAGCGGCACAATCAGAAGCCACAAACCGCCATACCAGCTCTCCATCAGCGCAACCATCGCATTATTATCCATCCAAATCCAAAAATTAACTGACATTGTGGAGGGCAGGAGCGAGACCCACGATGCTTTCTGTTGGATAACTTTGACAGGCAATGATCACGATGAGCAATAGAACTGATGGTGGTCGTGGGTATGGCCATACTTGTGCAGTACGTGACGGGTGGTTGAGATGGAGGAGGAAGAATAGGAGAAGAAAAAGAAAAAGAAAAAGAAAACTAGAAAAAGGATAAAAATAAGAAAAGAAGATAAAAAAAAGGAGTAATATAAAAAAAATTGTGTTTCTATGTTTGGACAATTTTGCCCCCACATGTGCCTTGCACATGGACACTTAACAGACCTTTTGTTAACTGAACCTAACGGAATGACTTAATTGAACAAACTAAAGAGTCCAATGGTCACTTTGACACAAATCAAAGTTTAGTGGTCAAAGTGAAATTTGCCTAATAGTACAGTGGTCAGCCGCGTAATTAACTCTTTTTAAAATGACAATAATGCCCTTATACTATATATACCAAAATAATTTTTAAAGTCTTTCTTCTTCTTTTTTTAAGAAAATTAAGAATAACCCCCACATTATTTGCACTTATACATGTAATTACCTCATGATTTCAAAAATTAGGGTTTATTAGAGCCCTAATTTTCAAATTAGGGTTTCAAAGCCCTAATTTGAAAATTAATTTACAGTGAATCTGAAATCGCCAACGGCAGTCCCCACCCTCCCCCGCACCCCGCCGCCGGCAGCCTCTCTCTACACCACCCCACCACGCCGGCAAGCCTTTCCCTGCACTACCTCACCACGCCGGCAAGCCCGTCCCACACCCACGCCGCCAACAATCCCTTCACAAACCCACACCATCGGCAGCTCTCTCTCTAAAACCCTATTTCAGACACACTATCACACATCCCCCCCACCCCAATATCATCCAAGTATCAATTCAATTCCATGACCAGCATTGTATTGCCACCAATCTCATCGTGGCTAGGTTGCCCGTGATCTCGTCGATGTCGTCGAAGACGCTGCGGGACCAGGTGAGGGCGATGAGGCCTAAATCAGTGTGATAGAGGCATTAGGTTTGGATTGCCGGGAGTTGGCGGCAGCGCTGCTGCTTTGGTGGGGGTGGTGGTGAGAGAGGAAGGTGGTAGCAGCGGTGGGGTGGGGGAATGAGGGTGGTGCGCGGGGTGGTGGGGGAAGAGAGAGAGAGAGAATTTAAGTTTAAAAGAGAGGTTAAGATAATGGCATTTGAATAAATAGATTTGTAACTTGAGGGTAATGAAATCATTTTATTGAAACCGTTAAAGTTTTTACGATTCCGTCTGGTCAACAGATATAAGTGTAATTTGTCCAAATTATTGTCCTTACCTGTAATTATACTATAACCTCAGGGACATATGTCTAATTAGCCCTATTTTATTTGGACTAACTCTGAGAGAAATTGTTGACAAAGATACGAAAAGGTTACTGGGTGGTGGCTGTACAGGATGCAAATGCATCCAAACATGGCAAAGAGTAAACACAAGAGCATAGACTTCGTTTGACAAATTTTTTTTTTTGGTTTTCAGTTTCAAAAAAAATAAAATTTAAGAGCAGTTTATTTTTTTCTTACAAAACAAGTGGATGTTTGATAATCCAGTTTTTTTTTTATTTTGAGATTTTTTTGGGTGTTTGATAATCCAGTTTTTTTTTTGTGGTGGTTTGCAGTGGTGGTGGCTGCCAGCAGTCACCGCCGGTAATCGCCGCCGACCGGCGTTGCCCACCGGCAGTCGCCGGCGGTGGGAAGGTGGTGGTGGTCTAAAAAAAAAAAATCAGTTTTTGGAGTTTTTAAAAACAACCTTAATTTAAAAACTGAATTTTTAAACTGAAGGAAAAAGAAAAATGGTTACCAAACGCAACTTTGTTTTTTCAAGTTTTCAAAGCTAAAAAAAAAAACTGTGTCAAACAGGGTTATAACTCCACAGGTCTTTTGCTTATTTTATTTTGTAGAGAATTTAAAAATAGAAATTTCAGGACGACTTAAAAAAGATCAGAATAAGCATCAGAGCTGTGAAAACAGACAAGTTAGGCAACAACTCTATCCAAATAACCATATTACAGAAAACCAAATAAATTATTAGGAACCAAGACACCTAGAGGAAAATCACCAAGGCGAAGTGCCGATTCAGGAGCCACAGACTGTATACAGTAAGCCATTCCTATTGAACTCCTCTGCTGGAGTGAAATACGAAAGACGCCAAAGTTGATGAGAGGAATAACACATCTGCTTTCCCTTGGGTGACATGGATCGGAATGCAATATGGTGCGGTTAGAAGTCAATCTACCCCAACAGTCTGCAAAAGATGGGCTCTTCCTTTCTTTAGATTCTATCTGCATCACGAAGTCATGACGAGGAAGTAGAATAGTAACATGTAAACAATGAAGCTCACACAGCCAGTCGAAAGCAATACACATTGATAACTCAAACCCCCCACTAAGTTCATCAGCTGAGTCAAGGAGGTCAATAAAAGCACCAAAAAGGACCCAGTCACAATACTAATACTAGACATTGATTTCCTTCTGACGGGAAAAAGAATGCAACAAGACCTGTGACTCAACCGTTCATCGAGCGTGACTTTAAACAAAAGCGGGCAAAGAGCATGCTTATTTACTAGCACCATATATATATATATATATATATATATATATATATATATATATATATATATATATTTGAGAATAAAAACAAGAGCAAGGCCATTTTTGAAACTTGGACCCTGTTTGACAATATATTTTTTTTAGTTTTCAGTTTCAAAAATAAAATAAAATTAAAGAGCAGCTTAATTTTATTTTTCTTTACAAAAACAAGTGGGTGTTTAATAATCTAGTTTTTATTTTGAGTTTTTTTTTTGTGTTTGATAATTTATTTTTATTTTGACTTTTTTTTGTGGTGGTTGCGGCGGCGATAGTGGGCCGTGGCGGTGATTAACGGTGGCTAGTGGCTGCCGACAGTAGTCGCCGTAGGTGGTGGCCAGAGGTGGCTGCAAGCGGTGGTCGCGGAGCTGGCCAGAGTTGGCCCTCGACTGGCGATGGTCGCCGGCGGTGGGCAGTGGGAGGGTGGTGGTCTAAAAAAAATCAAAACTGGAAAAAAACTCATTTTTGGAGTTTTTTTTTTCTTCTTCAGTTTAAAAAATAGTTACCAAACGTAATTTTTTTTTTCAATTTTCAAAACTTAAAAAAGCTGTGTCAAACATGACCTTAGTCGTTGTGAACTTTAATGGCTAGGTGAATGTGAAGGCGAAGGGGGCTTAGGGGTTATTAGTTATCAATAAACGACAAACTTTGACTTTTTGCGATGAATATGCAAAAAAAAAAGAAAAGTGAAAAAGGTCATGTAATAAAGAAAATCATATCACTCACTTCATCGGGGAGGAGCGTGCGTGACACAACATCACGAACATAAGAGCGACTAAAGCCAACACATTTTGTCCCGAAGGTCTCTTAATACGTACTTCTGTATTATCTAGAACCAATAGTCAAGCCCATCTAATACCGTCAATTATATTACTAAATAAAACGTTCTACCTTGCTTTAATGTTTTTTTTTATCATATCAGTTCCTCTTGATTTAACAGTTTCAAATGACGGGTAATGCACGGCTTTTAAACATGGAAAATAAAATTTTCCCAATTCACGTGACCGTCACGTGACTCGCAATACTTTTTCAATGACAGCACAAATTAAACCACCGCATTTTGCAGTAGGACCCACAAGAGATAGCCCACGCTCATCCACCAATCCAAGACAAAAGCCGCCACATCACACCAAACATTTCGCCAATCCAAGTCAATCGTGGACCCCACCAAAAAAAGACACCAATTACATGTCTTTATAGACGCCCATCTTCCCCAATCTCCCCTCCCCCAATCACACTGCACCTTTAAGCCGGAGACGACGATGACCCGATACGCCACCGGTGCGCTGCTCCTGCTGTTCCTTTCGACCGTCGCCGTTGGATTCGTCCAGAGCCGTGACGTCGCCGGAGAGGTTCTTAGATTGCCGTCGGAAGCCACCAAGTTCTTCAATCGCCATGGCGATGTGGGTAAAGAGAATGGTGATGAGGATGACTCCGTAGGGACTAGATGGGCAGTCCTGATTGCCGGATCTAGTGGCTACTGGAATTATCGCCACCAGGTGATCACGCCCTCTAGTGCTTTTCAAAAAACGAATTTCTAGCTTATATTTCCTTGATTTTGGATTTTCTAACTCTTACATGCTGATTGTGACACTCTTTCCGACGAATCGATATTTGAGCTCTATTGAGCCATTTGAGCTCCGTAGCTTGAGGCCTCTAAGTGTCGGCGGCGACCGCCACCCTTGTGGGACTCGCATGCCGAAAATGGAGCTCGAATGTTGCTTTTCTGTTACTATCAAGTCCGCCTCAACTCCGTTTAGTAAGGCTTTGTTACTATAACTATGGTCGGCCAAAAAGGAAGATTAATTTGAAATGGAAACTTCAAGTACTATAATAGTCTCATGGTTAATCACTATTTGGTAATTGTGGTGTGTTCCGACCATTATGATTCATATTGTTTCTCGTGAAACTGTGAGATAGCAACGCAAGATATCTTTCTGAGAAGATTTCAAGGAAAGTAGAAAAGAATAAAAGTTTGGCACTTTCTAGGTACTCTCCATCTTTCACCCATTCTACTATTACTCTTGGCTTTGGATGAATTCGAAATTTTAGATGCCAAACATGAGGCAAGGTATGTAGTTTATCTTTTCAATTCTCGTGCGACTAGCCTTCAACTCAGAAAGATTCACCTGTTGCCTCCAGTTCATGCTACTAAGTTTGTATCTTGGTGGAGGCCTGAAGGCTGTTTCATTCTTGTATTTACTTAAATTTCTTATC
Organism: Escallonia herrerae; assembly: GCA_033070095.1. Lineage (NCBI taxonomy): Eukaryota > Viridiplantae > Streptophyta > Magnoliopsida > Escalloniales > Escalloniaceae > Escallonia > Escallonia herrerae. The sequence goes on from JAVXUP010000284.1 coordinate 572,125, forward strand.
TGCACCAGTTGAACTTAGCTATGAGCCTATGATCATGCCAATGAAACCCGAATCATATTTTTGAAAGCTTTGATAAAAACATAAACTGTTCGTCACCAAATTTGTCATGTCCACTCGTGAATATGGAAATCTTCCATAGTCATCTTCCAGAAATCACAGATGTAGTGTATTATCAACAATGGCTGGAAAAGCCCTTTTGCTGAACCTATCATAGGAATTCAGATCTGACTAAGCTAAAAAAGGTTTGTGTAATCTTAGTTTCATTTTCAGGAGTATCATGTCATGGATTCCTTTCCTGCTTCAAATCCTCCAAGCAGTTATGCTATCTACACGATTGATTCTTTTCGTAGCAAATCTCGAGAAATGTGACATAAAAAAAACTCATCATGCCTTCTCTTTGTTTCTTTTTTCCGTTATTCCGACTATTTTGCCCTAAATGACTATTTTCCTCCTCTAATCCATGATTATTTTGTTTTTTAAAATGGTTCACATGCATATCGGGTGATGACTTAACTCACCTCTGGTGGACGGAAGGACCAAGTTAGTGACGGTCTGACGGAAGTTGAGATAAAGGATGAATATGGAACAAATGAAAGGGCAACGGCCATTAAAAAATGTGCCTCAAACTGAAAGGACTGAAAATAAAATTTATCCTTTATCTACTCTTTTGGCATTTTAATTATAGTCTACAAATGCTATTATGCTGAGCTTAAGCACACTAGTACATGAACTGGATTTCATGTTTGTCACTAAAAACTTCCTTGGATGGGTTTTTTGTCCAAGCACAATAAATGTTCTTTATGTCCTGCTCTTTCCCTCTTATTAACTGAGTTTGTTACTGAGCCTTTCTTCTTGGTTTCAGGCTGATGTATGTCATGCCTATCAACTCTTGAAGAAAGGTGGGGTCAAAGATGAAAATATTGTTGTTTTCATGTATGATGACATTGCTTACGACGAAGAGAACCCTAGACCTGGAGTTATAATTAACAGCCCACATGGTGATGATGTTTATCAAGGAGTTCCTAAGGTTTGTTTCTTCTCTTCGGGCTTAATCACCCTGTCAAATCTTAAAAGTATAATTTTTCTCATGTGGTTCCTTTTTGTCGAGGCAGGATTACACCGGGGACGATGTTACTGTTAACAACTTCTTTGCGGCTATCCTTGGAAATAAAACTGCTCTGACTGGGGGAAGTGGGAAAGTTGTCAATAGTGGTCCAAATGATCATATTTTTATATACTACACTGATCATGGTGGTCCTGGGGTGCTTGGTAAGGAGCTCGGTCTCAGTCTCTCTCTCTCTCTCTCTCGTGAATTGCTTCTAATGTCTCTTTAGATTACATGTTCTTTAGGTCTGTACAGTAAAATACTCAGAATCTGTTGCCTTATTGTTTTCATTATGTCAAGAAAAGGCTGTCACTCGCTTCTCTGCTTGAGCTTTAGGCATTGGCTTTTACCACGTCATGATAGTTGTCGGCAGTCTAGACAAATAAGTAATAATTTATCAGTTGTCTCCTGTTTAAGGATCATGTTTTTCAGTTATACCCTGTCCAAGAAAAGGGAAAGAAATGCGCTATTTTACAACTTGTCATGAGGTTGCTAATATGAATGTCTTTACTACCGAGTTATCTATGCAGTAATGCTTTGTTTTTACAAAACTTCTGTTCAAAAGAGATTTGATGTTTCTCAGTAACAAAGTTGCAATGTTGCATCTTTACCCCTCTCCCCCACAATTGGCAGTTAGCCACAGGTCCAAATTAATTTATCTAAAGTTACTGAAACAAAATACATTTCTTGACTGTTGACACAAAATAACCCCCCTTCTCTTCAGGCAAAGCCTAACCAGAGAAGCGCTGTAAAATATATGATTATATACTTGGAAAAGTAGTAACTCTATCAGACGCATAGATCTGCTCTCGTGTCTACTTACAACTAATTATCTAGCTCACTTGATGCTAGTTTGGAGGGAATCCTAACTGCTATCTTGTATGCATTCACAGGGATGCCAACCAGTCCTTACATCTATGCAAATGATCTGATAGATGTATTGAAAAAGAAGCATGCTTCTGGAACATACAAAAGCTTGGTAACGATTTATTCATAATTATTCAGCACTGAATAACTCTCATACCAGTTAGGGAAACTTACACATCGTGCACTGATTTTTTTAAATCCTCAGGTATTTTACCTCGAAGCTTGTGAGTCTGGAAGTATCTTTGAAGGACTTCTTCCTGAAGGTTTGAATATTTACGCAACCACAGCGTCAAATGCAGACGAGAGCAGCTGGGGAACCTATTGCCCTGGAGAGTATCCTAGCCCTCCTGAAGAATACGAAACCTGTTTGGGTGACTTGTATAGTGTTGCCTGGATGGAGGACAGGTATGCTCAACTTCCCTACTATTTTGAGGTCTCTCAAGGAAGAAAAGCAACCATTGCTTGTTATGACACAGACCTATCCATTAATATAGCTTTGAGTTGTCCTAATCACCTCCATTTAGACACTCTACAATGTTGTATAAATGGAATTTGAAACACATAACTCCTTTCAAGTGTAACAATTTCATTTCCCTATTCATTGATCTTCTGACGTCCTGAACAGTGACATGCATAATCTGCGGACAGAAACATTGCGGCAGCAGTATCAACTGGTAAGAGCTTCTGGCCAACTACTACTTATAAATCATGTAATAGATGCAAGGATAACTTGTGCTACAACGAAAACAGGGATCGGAAATATTATGTATAAGATCATTTTAAGTCCAGTGCATTGGTCTTTATTGTTGACTAGGTCTGCCAGTATACATATGCATATATAACTGGTGCAAATACAGGGGGTCTATATACGGGTCTTAGGGTAAAACGTTTGCTATGTCTTTCCCTGTGAATGTTCTTGTCAATGGCTTTGATTGTTTTAATGATTTCAATTTACTGGATGTCTAGGTTAAAAGGAGAACGTCAAATGACAATTCTGCTTATGGCTCCCATGTGATGCAATATGGTGATCTGAAGCTTAGCAAGGATGATCTTTTCCGATATATGGGTACAAATCCTGCAAACGATAACTACACTTATGTGGATGAGAACTCCCTGCGGCCATCTTCAAAAGCTGTTAACCAGCGCGATGCTGATCTTCTGCATTTCTGGCACAAGGTTTGTTTCAGAATCACAACGATTTTGTGGAGGGTGAAATTAAGAAGTGGATGCTATTTAAGGAAAAGTAATTTAGAGAAAATTTTGCTTATTCAATGCTGATATTTGAGACAATCAAAGAGCCTTCATTTTTTTTATGGGCCTCTATATCTTTTCATTTCCTTTGCTTTTGATTATTGCTTATTTTTGGGAGTGGCCATAGTGGCAGTCCACTGCTGCTGAGATTTGCCTTACGATATGTTATATTCTGTAATGCCACTAGCAATATATTAGTAACAATAATCCACTGAAGAGTATGCCTGTACGTAAAACAAGGCCATCAAGCTCATGCTTGCCATAGCATGATACTGGATGGACTCTGTGCTTTTGGATGTTTGGTATTTGGATGAACCTGTGAGCTGTTTAACATTGATCCCTTGTGGTCGAATCTATCTGACACAGACTTCTTTTTTTTTTTTTTGCCTCGTGTATTTTCTTTTGTGCTATTTGTGTTGACAGTACCGAAAGGCTCGTGAAGGCTCTGATAGGAAAATCAAAGCTCAGAAGCAGTTTGCTGATGCTATGTCCCATAGAATGCACTTAGACAGTAGCATTAAACTCGTTGGGAAGCTTTTATTTGGAATTGAGAAAAGCCATGAGGTGCTGACGACTGTCCGACCTGCAGGACAACCTCTTGTTGATGACTGGCACTGCCTTAAAACATTGGTAAACTACGATTTACATATGCTCAACTCTTTGCCCACATTTAGTATGCACATGTGTTGCACCTGCTCAACCTTTTATTTTTGGTTGTACACTAGAAACGATGATAAGGATAGTTCTTTTTCTTTTTCTTCTTCACTAAAGAAAAGACATTTTGGTTACCAACTCAACGATGGAATGCTCCTATCATCTGTGCAGGTCAGGACATTTGAGACACACTGCGGATCGTTGTCTCAGTATGGTATGAAACACATGCGCTCCATTGCTAACATCTGCAATGCTGGGATCTCGGAGCAGCAGATGTCCGAGGCTTCTGCACAAGCTTGTGTCACCTTTCCTTCTAATTCTTGGAGCTCGATCAACAAGGGGTTCAGTGCATGAGAGTCATGTCTAGTATCTACTGCTTCTGTCCTGCATCATATCATGGCTACCTTGAATGGGTCTCTGTCGTTACTGTAATTGATTGCATAATACTGCCTTACGGTTTGCTTGTGTACATACAGCTCCGAAGCACCTCTGCCGAACTGGTTTGTAATGGAAAAAAATAGTTCATGTATATAAAGATGACATCGTGACAACAGCTTGCCGGTTCCCATTAAAGATTTAATTATTTAAAAAGTTCCTTTCCTAATGTTGGAGTTCCTATATAAAGTTTCTCAGGCCACATGCAGGAAGGATTAAGGTTGTAGTCCTTATCAAACGGATCGAAAAACATCTCACTTAGGTTTTTTCTCCTTTTTTTGAGAAGGGGTAAGAACCGTATCATTAATAAGGACAGCATAGTACTGAACAATGTGAATTATATCATCATACAACATAAGTGAAGCTAGCAACAGTAAATACATGACTTCTACACACAACTGATATCTCGGGAACCACCCCAGCCCAACTTACAAATCTACGGAGGCCTGAAAAATGATACCTCTGCTCGAAGTTGCAAGATAGCTTGATCCGGGGATACAATAGTTTGTGGAGACCTCTTCACCGGCCTACAAAACAAGCTAATCTTCGACCATAGGCCAAAATACTGATAGAACAACACTGTACACCCTCCAACCTGCAAAACAAAAAAAAAGGGTCGGAGAACTCATTGTAAAGAGGTCAACCTTTCCTGATAACTGTGCCATCAAAGATAAATCATTAGTAAAAAACTGGATGCCTAAAAAATCATGAGCGAAAGCCCAGAATACAGTATAAGTGAGAGCAATGACATCAGTAAGGGAACTATCAATACAACAAACAGAACGTGAGAACGAAGCCACCCGAGACCTTGTATGATCAATAGCTTCCATACCAATATCCACACACAGTCGATCATGCCGCCTAACCTTACTAAATCGAAATGAAACAGGCCTAACACGCAGACCAGGTAATATACAGGAGTAAAGAAGTATGTTGCTGTTAGCATCCCTGTGGGGTCGATAACCTTGACCAGGCAAAACAGTGCCAGTTGGTACGGACGAATGGGGAGCCCTTTTATCTACGAAGGCCGAGCAATGTGATTGCCACGAACTATGAATATGACCAATGACACTGAGCAGGCAAAAGCTGGACTCGCAGAACACTAGATGGTTGCATGCTATTCAAATGCACCAAAGGGTATATGCCACCATACTAAATGTCTGGCAATGAATATCCTAAGATCTCAAGGGCTTAAGAAGGCAATTGACAAGCCATGGTGAGAGAGAACCGTGCTGAGCATCCAATCGCAAGCCAAGTTGGCCCCTAAACCATACAGGTCGTACCGCTCCAGATTGTAGGAACAAATGTGAGGTCGATTCATCTTGTTGAAGACATAATGGGCATACTACAACATTGTTGAGGTTTCTGCAATGCAAAGCTAAACGAGTATGAAGGCGATTCCAAAGACATTGCCAAAGGAAAACCAAAAGCTTATGCGGAAGATTCAACTTCAACAGACGATGCCAGACAAGCATTGATATGTGGAAGAATAAGGTGCTGTTTAGCATCCATTGCCAGAAGATAATAAGCAAACCCGACAGTGAATTAACCATGTGCCGCAGATGCCCAATACCATTGTTTTGGGTATTCGAATTGGGACAAATATAAACCTCTAATGGCCTGAACCATCGGCCCTGGCAAGTGCTCTGCTAACTTTGCACGCAACCATCCCTGGCGCTGATCAAGGAAGTCTGATACTAACCAGTGTTGCGTGGCTGCAGATTGGAGATGGCCAATCAATTGGGCAGAATAGCCTGGGATCCAATTAGTGTCCCAAAAACTAAAAGAGGATGTTATGATGACTTGACGCCATAACCCTTTCAAAAATAAGTCCTTCCTAAATAGAATACTTCGCCAACAGTATGAAGAGTTTCCCACGACCTTATAGTGGAGAAAATTAGAGTGCCGACAATATTTTCCCAAGAAGGCACGACTCACCAAGCTCTTAGGCTCCCATAGCATTCATGCCCCTACTTTAGCAAGCAGTGCCTAATTCATCCATTGAATGTTGGGCAAACCCAACCCCCTTCTTGTAGGGGTAGGACTAAATGTTTCCAACTTATCTATTGTAGGTGGCCAGCACTGGTTGAGCCAGACCAGAAAAAGTTAGCGAAAATAGAGTGTACCTGATAGCAGAAACAAGCAGTGAAATTGATAACATACATATAATGACTAAGCATGGGCTATAACACTGATTTAATCAGCATCAGGCAACCTGCGCAGTTCAAGAATAGTCCCGACCAAACCTTGACACTTGCTACGAATTTTATCTACCAGTCCAGCCAAAATTTCATTTTTGTGATCCATTTAATCCAACTGGATGCCTAAATATTTGCCCGATCCTGAACCCAATGGTACCTTAAAGGTGCTTCAAGCAAATTTAGCCATCTTCTAAGGAGTGTTCATGCTAACATTAAGGTGGATGTCTCATAATTGATCAACTGTCCCGAATGGTAACAATAACTTGTTAAAAGATGTTAAAGGTAACAGACTGAGTCATACTTAAGGTGGAAAAAAAATCTATCATCCGTGAAAAAAAAGATGGGAAATACAAGGCAAATACTGAGATACCGTAATACCCTTCAGGCCTCCCGAATGCATGCCATTGCACAATGCAGTGGATAATGCTTCTGCACACAAGATGAATACGAATGGAGACAATGGATCTCCTTGACGAAGACATCCTTTCAGAAACAACAAAGGTCCTGGTCTACAATTGACCAGAACTAAGTACGAAATTGCAGAGACATTGCATGATCAATCTAATCCAGCCCAAGGAAAAACCATAAGTGTGTAGTACTTGTTCTAAAAAATC